>CAEGAF010067932.1:0-14800 GCA_903067075.1 Micropoecilia bifurca | reverse complement strand
CATGCATTAGTAAAGTAAATAAAGTGAACCAAGTTCCTGCTCTGAATAGTTTGATACCTTTTAAACCTTGACACTTAACATCTGAAGGAATCACTCTAAGCCTGATTACCTGGTACGAAGCAAGTAATGAGTGAGCAAGGTGACAGTTGGATGTTACCATACTTGCAGATGAATATTAATTTTTTTTCTAGGAAGGAAAATACCGATATATATTGTGATATCGATATTATTATACAGCCCTAATTTGTGTAGCCATCAACAAAGACATGTGACTACTCTGTTCATCAACAGCGGTAAAGTTAATTTAAATTGGCTGATTTGTTGGCACAAAGCCAGTTTCTATTAATTGTTTGCTATTCCAGAAATGTAATATACACCTGCTTCATTCAGTCAGTGTCATGTTGTCATAATTTGAGGAGTAGAAAAAGAATTTGGAGATCATCTTTTTGAGCAACAAAACAGTCCCACAGGTTGATACTACCACCACCATGCTTGACAGTTAGTATGGTATTTTTGAGTTTTAAAGTGACTCTTCCAAACACACGACATGTCATTTTGGCCAAATAACTCAGTTTGTCTCCTCTGACCAAAAGGTTTCTCCAGGAGACCTTTGACTTGTTCACGTGGGCTGTCTCAAATTTCACTCGTGGTTGAAGGAGTCTATTTTAGTGCAGGCATTTTTTCTCTTCTTCAGCACCCTCTAAATCAGAGTTCAAGCCTTTTCACTGTAGACAGCGACACTGGAAACGAAACAGTTCCTGGGCTATTCTAGGGACATCTAGGCCAATTTCTGCCACCTGAGGTTGTAACTACTGTACACTCACAAGAAATTAATGCAGTACACATAAACTGGTTTTGGTGTAACGGAAAACAAAAAGTATATGGATTCCAATTATAGGCCAGGTCTTCTCAGAAGAGAATCAAATATGAGATGCTTTTTGTGTTTTATTTGCCGTCAAATATTTACAGACAGAGATATTTACAGACAGAGACAGAGAATTCGCTTGGAATAAATACTTCTCAGCCCAGTTCTTCTTGTATATGTAAATATTATGAAATGACGCCTGCAAATCATGCTGTCAGATTGAGCCAGTCCATAAACGTTGTGCTCCTGTGTGTACGCAAGGGAGAAATAAACCCTTCTTGCTTCCGCCTGTTGTGCTTTACCCCCTCCTGTTTTCTTAGAAGTGAACAATCAGTGCCAATAAGCAGTAATTCTCTGGCAGCAGTAAAGCTGTTTCTCCTCTTAGTAGATAAAGCATTTTGTAAAATGAATGTGTGAACCATAAATTATAAATAAATTATACTTATAATTAAAGACTGAATTTCCACACTAGTAGGAGGTGGTAACGTTACACAGCAAAACATTTTTTTTATTTTGAATTAGATTTTTTTTAATCACTTTTGGAGTGCTTACCAAAATCATTGATACAATTTGAGCTTTTTCACCCTTTGGTCATGAGTGGAAGAAAAATGATGCATGGTTTTCAATTAAAATGTAAAAATAAAGGCAGGGTTTCCCCCAGTGTATTATAAGCATGGCGGGCCGCCATGCTTTGCTACCCCTGCCGCCAGGCTTAGCGTTGCACCGTTTCAGCTGTTTGGGATTCCCCGGTAATTTCCCCTCCGAAAGCAAAGCAGGTGGAGAGTCCTCCCTTTCTGATTGGCTGCCTGTCACATTCAGGTTTGACAATCTGATCAAGCTTTGTTCAATTCGTCAACTGAAAATGGAAAGAGTAAAGCAAACTACCAAGACATGCAACCACCTAAACTGACAAGGAGAGCATTGAATAGAGACTTTAGAGGCGCTCCAGAACTCTAAACCTCAGGTGTCGACACAAAAGTTCAAAGTTAGGTTTACAGCCGATGCATTGAAGTGGGGTGCAGCCTGTTATAATGACGTAAAATGTGGGAAAGCTCAATTAAATTAATATTTTTGCAATCCAGATAATGTTACAGCATTCATAGAAACACAAAGGACTAACATCATCTCACATATTGCACAACTTCCTCACCTGCATGTAGATCTTCCGTAGACCAGGAATGAGGTCTCCGATCTTTCCAAAGGCAAGTCGTCCCACCCCCGACGACGCTCCGATGCAAACCAGCAGCACCCATTCCTTTTTATTCTCTTTGAACTTTTCCTTCACAAAGTTTATCTGAAATTAAACATAAAAGTTAATATGCTTTAATGCACAATATGCACAAGCTCCGGCCCAACTTTCCACCTAAAACAAAAGAAAAAACCTAGAACTATTCTGTGGGAAGAAGGAATTGTTCATCCCCAGCCCCAAATCAAGGCCTTACAATAACACAATGTTCTCATCAACAGACCTTTAGAACAGCTGAACAGGAAGACCCGGTCCATATACATCACATTCCCTCACTCCCCTTTAGCCATGACCCCCCAAACCAGGCCCAAAACAAGAAACCGCCCTCTGAAGTCTTTCCTGAGACTCCTGGTTCTTGTGAAATATTTGCTCTGCTTTGAAGAGCTCTGCATCCCTCAGTGGCCATAGGATAAGCATGTTTAGGGACACAGAGAGGCCATACAAGAGAGGCTTCCTGAGGTGGTCGAGCCAATACAAAGGCCGGGGCTGTGTTTACATCTGGGCCCGGGCCTGAAACAACAGGCCGGTCAGAGGGAGGCCAGAACTGGAACATCCGACATCTGGAAAGAGGGAGATTGACTTCGAACCTCTGTGTTGAAACTTTACAGTTCATTCACATCCCTCACTATCTCATATTAAATTAGCTGTAGTAGAAGGACACATTTTGCAATCATGAAATCTAAACCGCTAACACCATAAAAAGCTGAACAGCACATTTTGATTTGGCAGTGATTCAACATTTTTACTATCGCTATAATAACACAGTCAGTTGGACTAAATATTTATGTATTCGCAATAATACTGAAAAACATATAACCTCTTTCCTCACTCTGTAAAACAAGCTGAAAGTGAACAAAGCCTGTGAAGGAGGTGAATAATTTAGTGATTTCGATGTGGAAAGAGTCCAGTAGAAGTTATCATTCAACACCACAAAGATGGAGTCTGTATTTATCTTCCAAATTTAAGTAATAAGATAATAAGATCCTTTTCCAATCAAACAACACACAAATCATTAAAAAAAACAAAGAAAAAACATCCATAGAGGTATTTTTTCTCATTACAAGCACAAATGTATGTCTTACTTATTGGGATGTTAGTGGAAGGAGAAAATCTAGATGTTTTTAAAAAATACTAATAAAATTGGATGCCACTAATTAAAATCTGGTGGAACTAATGGGTTTTATCTGCACCTAAACCTCATGTATACTGAAATGAAGTTACATAAATCATGTTTTCTGTGAACGGCTCAGAGATTTGTTAATGCATTGAGTTTCTTATGTAGCAGCACTTGATCTGTCATCTGAACATGGAAACTGTATGGTGAAAAAGAAACTATCAAGAAATGACAATAAAGCTAAACTGACAGGCTAGGAGAGCAAGGCATCGTTAATCAGAGAAGCAGCCATGATGACTCTGAAGGAGCTGCAAGATCCAAGGTCAGATGAGAAAATCCGTTAGTGATGCACTCCACAATCTGGCCTGGATGACAGGGCGAAAGCTGTTGCTCAAATAAAACGATAATAAGTATACCTGGACTTTGTCATGAGTTTGGGCCAGATTTTACTTTTTAAAAGTAGCAATTTTAACCACAGTAAAGTGGTGGAAGCAAAATGCTGATCAGAGCACGAGTAGTTAATATCAGAAACTTTTAAAGTGAAAAGATTATCTGAGGCAGGACTTGAAAAATGACGGTTTCAGATGTTTTCCATCCATCCTAACTGAGTTCTGGGTGTTTTGTAAGGACGAATGAGCAAAATGTTTAGTCTCTAGATGTGCTAAGCAGGCAGAAACACGTACAAAAAGGCTTGCAGCTGTAAAAGCAGCAAAAAGGTGCCTCTTCAAAATACTGACTCAGGGGGCTGAACACCACTTCATAAAAATCATGCATCCCTTCTCTTTTTTCCAGTTGGCAAATTTTTTATATTTTGTGTCAGTCTTATCACTTAAAATCCACATAAAATATAAATAAAAATAACCTGAAGAAAACAAGACACAGTAGTTTACTAAACCATGTTTACGACATTAAAAAAGACAAAGCTTATGTTTTACTGTTAACACTTGAAGGTACTAGAACACAAAACTGAGGAGAGATTTTCTTACCAGATGGATATATGGCACAAAGTATCCCAGCACAGCTGTTGCTACTCCGAACGCCCACACCCGGTACGTCACAATGTGAAACACACGCAGGTTGAAGTACTTCCTAACCCCAGCAACGACCTTGCTCCACTTGCTCATCCCCTGAGCCGAGGCCTGGGTCTGGGCTTCAGCAGGGTTGGGGCCCATCCCCGGTGGCCCCATGCCTCCCCCGGTAGGCAGTAAAGGTTTGAATGTTAATGCCAGCAGGGCCTGCACCAGCATGAAGAGGCTGAGAATCTGGAAGGTTCTGCTAAGACCCAGAGGTTCAATCAATTTGTCCAGAAGAACTGGCAGTCCCATGGAGAAAAGGCTGGCTCCGGCAGTCACCACACCGTTGGCCAGGCCCAGTCGCTGCCGGAAGTAGTGACCGAGGATCACTAACGACGGCTGGAAGGCAAAGGAAGAGCCACAACCAAACAATATCCCATATGTGAAGTAGCGAAGGATGAGGGAGCTGCAAATGAAAAAAGAAAAAAAGCTTAATTACAAGAAAAACCGCTAAAAATGTTATCTACTGCTAACAAAATGGTGTTTTCCAGTGGGAAGTATCCATAGACTTTGCAACAGTAGCAAGTTTATGGGCAAAAGTCAATAAGACTGAGAAAAGGTCTGTCGGGTTGGACCAAATTAGTGTTTTCATTGACTTATAAAGAGCAAAGTTTGTTCCTCTGGCTGTCTGGCTAAGGAGACTTTCCCCACTGGGCATTTTCTGTAACTTACCAAGAACTAAAGCTCTGCACATATTTTTTATGTTCTTCTCTCAAAAATGTATTTCTCTTAAAAAGTCTTCATCGGTTGCAATGTATAAATACAAAGTGAAATAAAGAAACATTATTAATGTTAACATGTATTAGCATTTTATTGCTTTTTAACTAAATTAAAGTGCAATCAGTCTTGGTACAGTATGTCTAAGTGCAGAAAAGTGTAAAAATGCATTCACTATGCAACTAACTATAGGCATCTTACTTTGCAAATGATGTTGTGAGGAGCCCTATAAAAGCCACTGCTGCCCCACATACAGCGGTCTTCCTGCAGCCAAAGTGGTCAGTGAACATGCTGACCACAGGAGAGCAGAAGAAGATCATGCCCATGGCCAGGGCCCCGACCCAGGCTGCAGGACGAGAGCAGAGAGGAGACAGAGCCATCATTAGGAACATGTGGAAACCGTATGTGTTGTGGCAATCACTGAAAGTAAATATGACCCTGTGTGACCACAGAACAAACACCAGAGTCCTTGCACCATGAAATTTTTGTTTTTATTTCATAATTAAAACCCTTCGGGCTACTGTTATGTATAACTACAGATCAAAGGCACAGTTTGCTTTCAATCCATCACACACTGTTTGGACTTGGAAGAAATTCATACAAAATGGCTTTGTGAACAGCTAAACAGCTTTAGTGTGTGCAACATCTGTCAGAGACTGGTGGAAAAAAGGAACCTGAAAATCCTGCTTTATAATAATCCTTCCTGAATGTGGCAGTTATCTGATTACCAGATGAGACACATTGGTGAAAAAAACGCTCTTCCATCAGTTTCTTCGCATGTTTTCAGAACATTCATGTTTGCCCTACTTTTTTGTTGTTCTATAAGCTTTTTGAACAAGTAAAACCTGTAATCTCAGTGGAAGCTATAGTGAAAGGAAGACGTATGCCTCATTATGTACTTTAGCTTCCTCAGAGGAAGTTCAAACAACATGAATGTGACACCAATCGGAGATTTCTAGAAAGTTAAAAGTTTGTTTTTCAGCAACTGAAGTGATTTTCCAATAGTTTAACAGTCTAATACCTTTCTAAAAGGTTTTTTATACTTGTTTTAATTTTATTCTGCTTACATTCCTGCACAGTGATTGTTTAAGACCTAAAATGTCATGTCAGCCAAAATTACAACACAGAAGTAGATACATAACCAGTAAAGTATTGAAAAAGATCAACATGCTTCAGTTAGAGTAATTGAAGTTTAAAAATGTAATTTAAAATGATAATAGACATTTTTAATATTTTTTACAGTTTCACATAAATGTGTTTTTTTAGTGTCTTAACAGATTAAAACATGGATCAAAGTGTTTTGGTTAAGTATTAAGAGAGTGTCCAAGCATAACAAGCCACATGGCTCTGTGAGAGGCACAGCGTGACCCGTAGAGCAAACAAAAACACATGCCTGATTCAAGTCTCCAAGGGAGCAAAGGTAGCTTGAATGTCTACCAAGCTGTCCTGGTTGTGATCTAACTGATGCAACTGTTCACTGGAAAAAGGTGACGACCTCATCTGACTTCTTAGACAGTGAAGTGAAACGTGAGCTTGAGATGGTCATCGCTGTGAAGCTTGACGTAAACATCCTGCATGTTTCAGCTCGACTTTTGAACCACTTCTGAAATGATCTTCCAAGTTTTAAAGGAGGACAATTTTCATCCCACCATGCAGCTTCATAATTCAACGTCAAATATGAATTATCCTTCTTCTACCCTTTTCTGTCAACTATTTTTTGTCACCTTTAGCTTAATATTTTCTTCATAATTTCCTTGATGACAAACAGGGTCAAATACTCTGCGAGCTCAATCAGAGCTCTCTTGGATCACAGATATGAATGCCAACAGTGTTGAAAGTTTCTGCTACAGACATTATTTTGACAGCATTTCTCAAATTTTCTCAAGCAGCTACTCAGCTTACAAGCATCAACGCTTTCTGGCAGGACAGACCACAGGCATCTCTCCTCCTCAAACACTTCGATGTGGGCAAACACTGTTCATTTTCAGAAACCCCCATCTCTGAGACAAATCTTTAACATGTTTTACATCCATTGTTTCATTTTGCTACCCAAAACTGCCATGCACTTACAGTTTAGGTCAGAAGTTTAAATTGTATTAAAAATGTGAACTAAACCATTGATTTTGTGTTTTAGATATTTAGTTTGAACGGTTTCTTTTCCATAATGAAATTATTGCATATTACACAACTGAAATGAGTTTTAAAAAGACAACTCCATGCAGAAATGTGAATACAGTACTGTGAATCTTCTCTAGTCCACACATAGAGTCACATTTAAACATTAAAGATTAAATTTATTAAAGAAATATTTTGTTGTATAAATTGTAATGAAAAAAGGAGATAAAAATATATTCCCAACATTTTTTGTAATCTTTTTGGGGTGGCCATAAACCTACAAACACAAATACTGCATTTAATAAGGTTATTCAGGAGACAAGTCGCATAAAGAAATGTGTTTTTCATTAATAAACTGCACACACAATCTGAATGCAATTATATTTTTGAATTCACTGACGCGTATTAATGATCTCGGGGAACTCAGAGGAGAAAGTATTAAAAGTAACAATGACGACAACACAGTAGACTCCCTACTCACAGGGATTAGAGACCACAGCAGTCTGCAAATAGCTAAAATCTTCCAATACTTGAGACCGTCGCGAAAAATGTTTATAGATGCCTATATACATCAGACACCAAATATACTTTAATGTGCATTAATATGCAGAGTGGAAACTGTCTTAGTTTTATCACAGAAGGCAACATCTTCTCTTCCTCTCTTGGGGTCACAGCGAATTAGTGCTAATGAAAATAAATATTGGTTGCTTTGCATTGCAAACACCAACCAATAGCATGTCAAGTAGCTTTGAACCTAGGTGTTTGAACTTCCCAAGCTGTATTTTGAAATATCAGTGAAATCAGCGAGAAGGGAAATATTCCACAAAGAATCTGGAGTTTTGGTCAACAGAAAAATCTGGTGAATACTGAACCACAAACAGGCAGGAGTGCACTCTACTATCACTGATGGAGGGTTTCACACAACATTACTCAAAATTTGTTATCATATTAAGAAATCTTTCATGATGAACAATGTGTCACCTGTAAATTTATTGTATGTTTATCACAACTATAGATAAACACCAGTCATATTTGAGTAAATGTCCCTACATAGAAATCTTTTGCTTTTTGCAACAGTTAATAAATTTGTCAGTGGTTGTTCTAACAGTTGTGGGTGGATATTTGTCTGCGTATTGGTAGATTAGATGGGTTCTTCAAAACTGGTTATTTTGGTAGAATTGACCATCTTTTAAACAAAATCCACCCAGTGTTAGAGAAATAAGATTGGGTTTCAGGAAAGCCATTCATCACATTTAATTTAACCCTTCTAAAACTGGCATTGACATATGTTTGGAATCAAATTCCTGTTGGAACAACAAAATGTGACCAAGTTTCAAAGATCTTGACCTAAATGAAAGGAAACTTTGTTCAAATGTTTAGGAGCCAGCCAAGAATCACAAAAGCTCAAGTCTGGTACGAAATCCAGGTTAGCCAATGTTTCCTTCAACAATAAAGCAAGTTTTAAATCAGCATGGACTGGCAAGGTGGTAATCAAGAAAGAAATCCCTTCTCCAAAATCAGCACCTTCAATTACAATGTAACTTTGTAGGTCCTCACATGGACGAGTCAAATACCTTATGGAGAAAATCGCTTAGATCAGGAGAGAAAAAGATTAAGCTTTTTGGTCACAATTACAAGAATAATATTCGTATTGGAAGAATAATATCACTACACCAAGTTCTAAGCATCATTATGATGTTAAAGATCTGTTTCACTGCTAGTGGCACAAGTAGATTAAGTGGCGGTTCTCGAACCACCACTTAGGTGAGTTTGTTATAGGATTCTGGGGTGAGATAATAGCAGTCCTCCAAAAAGCATGTAAGCTAGTCTTTCTACTGTCAGCCGCAAGGAGGGGACACCTCCTAAACATTGGGAGGTGCCAACTTCCCATCAACTGCATATGCTTGCACAAAGTGGGAAAAACGTCACAAAACCTTCAAATCCATCAACTTTTTTATCAACATAATGACAGGATTGTCGAAATGTGATCAGAACTGGATGTTCTAGAAGGAAAACAATCCAAAAAACACAGCAATACTGGCAGTGGATGAAGAAAGCTAGCATTAACCTTTTTGCGTGGCCCTGACCTGAACTCTTAAAGAACAGAACAAACTGTACCCGGCAGAGTCCATTTTCAGAATAGAGCATGTTATGTGCTTCACTGGCTGGAGACAGAGATCATAAAAGAAAGATGGACTGAAGACGCTAAAGAAGAAAAGACCAAACTCAGATTGTTCATTCCCAAAATACTAAGACCATAGTGGATTTGTTTTTCTTCAAGGTTTTATTAGATTTAGAGGTCTTCATTTGATAGTGAATTGACAGGAAGGTAGGTGATGAGAAAAGGGGGAAGACATGTGGCAAAGGTCACCAGGCCTGGAATTGAGCCTGCGACGGCCGTATCGAGGACTAAGGCCTTCTTATGTAGGTTGTGCTTAACCCGTGCGCCACCACAGCGGCCCCTGTAGGGGCATTGTTACGAAAACAGCATTCACTTGAAAGTTTAAAACCACAAACCCATGTTTCAGTGCTATGTGCTAGTGAAACACAAAATGAAACTCACCCGTCACCCCGCAACACCCCCCCAAAAAAAACAAGAAACCCTTTCTGACTAAAGTAAAAGTCTGGGAATAAATGGAGTGCAGCGTTCTCATTAGAGAGGATTAGGTCAACACACTCCGAGACAAAAGGAAAAAGAACACTGTGAACTGGAATTGCAATAAAATACAGAGGTGTGCATTTCTGTGTGGGTCCACAAGCTTTTCGTTCTGCTTAGGCACATTCTGACAGCAACTCTTTGCAGACTTCCTCTGCACAAGCATTTTCTAGCACAGGAAGCTAAAATAGTTAAAGAGGCTTCCTGGTGAGTACTCTAGAAAATGTAAAACCTTGTGCACATTTAAACATCACTGTGAATGTTTTCGAGTTCTGTTTTCAGGCATAGCAGAACAGTCTCAACGTTATTTATGTGTGTATGTGAGTTCTTTGATCTACGCAGTGCAAGCAGCTACACAGCTGTGCCTTCATAAACATTCTGCATGCCAAGCCAATCAACACGATTTTTTCAAGCTGTAAGCAATGTGAGGTCTGTAAGAGCATGCACCCTGAGTCATTAATGCCACTGACCCCTTTTTAAAACCACCTGGTGATGAAACTTGCATTTACATAACCACAACTTTCACAAATGAATCGACTTCACAAAGTCAAATGAACTTGTTGACATGTGACTTCAGTTCAGGTCAAGTCAAGCAACTGGAACGGATAAATTAGCTTAAACTGCATGTTTTTAGCATTAATCTTAGAGAATACCCTCTGAGGGGTAATGCAAATAAATAAAAACTGTAGAGTGTGAAAAAATAATATCCACTCCGCACATACCAATTAAAATTTGATTTCATGCACAAGGTGTTGCCAAACAATCGGAAACAACTCATTGTACAAATGCTCTCTGACGACATTGTTTGTAGCTCGCACAGACATAAGAGGAAATATTCAGTCAATGAAACAATGCAGCAGACTGCGGCTGGCATTGTGTGGACTTCTCACTGTAAGAGGGAAACAATAGCCATACATATTTTCGCACTATTAATGGAAACCTGGATTTACACGAATATAGTGTTGATATGGAAACCATTTTCCTCAAGGCCAAATAAAATGTCCTTAGCAGGTGCTAGAGATGGAACATGTAGCAGTATGTGACGTCCAAGTTATTTTGGTCTGAAACAGCAGATACAAAACAGTTACCGGGTGGAAATCTAATAAAATGCTGTTTTATTTACCGGTAACCGTTTTCTAATGTTAAAGTGGAAGATTTAGTGATTTATGTGGTACACTGTTAATTACCATGGTATATCTAAACCTTTAACGACAGAAAATTAAGGTAAGGTAGAGATTTCCAGTTTTATTTGGAGTCCTACCAATTGAATTTATGTTATGAGATATAAATGAAAAACAAGCTGTGGGTTCTTTGATAGAGAAAATTAAGAAATTACCAGATAATGCATCAAATGTACAGTATGCCTGAGTGAGCCACTGACGCATACAGTGGCTCACAGATCTGTACACCAATTAATATGCTTAGGTAGAGATGCAAAAAAAAAATGAAAGAATAATAAATCCTTTTAAATCCTTTTCCAGATTTAGTGAGGTTCAGCATTATTTCAATTAAAAAAACTAAATCTGTTTGAAGGTAAAACCATTAAAAATGAGAAGGTGCAGTGACCCAGTAGCCAGCTACTGGGTTTTATGGATTTATGTCTGGGCTGTATGAGCTGCAGAAAAATCCATCTTATCCTGGATTCCAGATTTGGAGTCAAAATAACTACTTAAATTTGTTTTTAATTTCATCTAGAAAAGTAACCACACATCATGATGCTGCTGCCACCAAGTTTTACAATAGTCACAATATCCTTTTGATGTTTTAAGGTTAGTTTAGGTTAGTTTAATCAGAAACTCATTAATCAAAAAGGTTTTGGGAGATTTTACCCATGTTTGGATTCTTTAATAACAAAATGCTTCTGTCTCATTACTCTACAGGACATTGCTGACAAACCCTAGTTAGTGTCAGTGTCTTGTTAGCCTCATTGAGCAGTGTCCGGTTTGTCTTTTCGATCATTTTGGAGATGGTGACAGTTCTTACACTACCCTGGTTGATAAATAGTGTTATAAAACTTTGAATATCATTCTCCTGAAGGACAAATTTGTTCAAGTTTAAAAACTTTTTGCAGAGAAGCAGCAAACTTTGAAAAGCTAAGAGTCCAAGGGGCTTTAATATATTACAGTAAATCCCAACATCAGATCTCTTTTCACACGTTACCTGGATGTGACGACTTCTTTGGAGCAAACTTTATGTGTGTAAGAAATTAAAAGTGCTGGACAAATATTTCCAAAATCATTTGCAACAGATAAGAGGGGAGTATCCTCAAAGAGCCTCCGTTCAAAAATTTGTTTTGACAGCAGAAATCACTGGATGCTTTAGGGTTTCGCCCAGCGTATTATAAACCCGGTGGATCACCAGGCTTTCCTTGTGTCCAAACCAGGCTAAGTAATACTTATTTTTGCATTTTTTTAAGTCTTTTGTAGTTGGTGTTCAGGTATTAATCTTGCAATCTTTCAATAACACATAATTATCAAGTGATATTTTCAAATTTTGTGTCAACTTTAAACATATTTTAACTCAAAAACCTAATGAGCCGCTGGATGAATGACTGTCTTATCACCCAATCACCAAGCTTAGCAAGTTTTCTGGGGGAAACCTTGTGCTTCGTGACTCGTTTATTAGTTGACACTTTCTGAATGTTCCTAAAATTCTCCTGATAATTAAAGATTTTCAGTTACTCCAAACTGCGTGTCGATGAAAACTACCTGTTTGGATTTCAAAATTATTGCAAAAGAATGAGATATATGTGTTGCAAAGTTGCAAAATATGCTTCAGGTTCTTTCTCTAAAAAGATAAATCGATCTATATAGTGGTGTTTTTGATACACAGAAAATGATGGACATCTGCTGGATGCATTTCCTTCTCCCCTCTTTCTCCAACTTTACTAAACAAGGTTCCAAATAAAAGACAAATCAAACACCCGCTCATAAAAACAGCAAATCTCTACCATCTGTATCAATGTGCTCATATAACAGTGTGAAAGCTCATGAGACCATGATCCAACCTGAACCCATTCCCCTTCCCTCTGGAATGCCAGAGAGCCACCCGTGCCTTTGGTTCTGCCAACTTGGGATTTCAAGTTGCCAGCAGAGGTCCTGGAGAAATCTCAGTCTTCAGAGAGGCAATTCAGCACCAAGGTGGACAATACACCAGAGGCTGTTCGGGTCATAATGAACTTGTTTGGACCCTGGAGAGTGCTCTCATTGTGCCTGAGACATGCTCTCGTTCTACTTTTTTGAGTACCCTCAAGAAAAGCAGATCACAAAATGTAAGGCTTGAGAATTTCCTCTAATGTTTCTGGTGAATGTAAAAGCATCAAAAAAATGGCCCCTCTCTTCCTCAGTGCAAGAAAATCCAACAGTTTTCTAAATGTCCCTTAAAATTATGAGGACAGAAAAGGTTATTAGTACAGTTTGTTGGTGCAAAATTTATTTGAGCTTCCCCTTATTTATTCCAGGTGGCATTAAATTATAAATTGGCAAAAAGCCGATGTTTGATAAATGTTTTTACTGAATCATAATATTTACACAAAAACATGACACTAAATAACTCATTATCAGATTACAAACACTAATCATTTTTAAAAAATACCTTAAAAAAATCAAAAAGAGACTATTTGTCAGAGGCAACTGTTCAAACAAAACTTTCATGAAAATGTAAAAAATTTGATTGTTATGTTTAACTCATGTCAACTATATAGTTGAACTCAAAAAACATTATTTAAAATGATTTGATCACTATGTTCCTATATGTATTAACTCTTCAGGTTAAGATGATAGATATTCTCATTATTTGCAGGTCTTTCTGAAGGGATCCTGTCATGGATCTTGCTTGCTCTTGAATCTTGAGTATGCTTTAGTACTTCTTGGTTTAATAATATGTTGACTTCATTTATTTTACTTATTTTCTGTATTCAGCTTCCAACTAGTTAACTTAACCATAAATACTGAATTTATGGTTGCAAATGTATGAATCTTTTAAACAGAGTAAACCACGTTTGCTTTCTATCCACCTGCTGCCTGTAAGTATGAAGCAACAGGTAGGGGAGGGGCAGAGTGGCTTTACTCTATTCTCCATAGAGCTGAGACAAAAGAAGCGGCACTTTCTCTACCGCATAATTAAAACACCTTTAAACACCAAGAATAGAATAACAGATAAATAACCGTAACCTTTAAAACACTAAAATAAACCCGTCATCATCCTCCCTAATTTTGCATGGACTTCAGAAGTTTCATCCTGCCCCTCTGTTAGCCAGGGCCAAGTCAAATAACACAGAGCAAGGCCGCACAATGACAACAATGGCGTAATTATACAGAACTATTTGGAAGAAACAGTTGGGCAATGCTACAACAGTTTTAGGAGAACATCTCAAGCTAGTCTGACTAGTTTCTACTTGCTTGGTGTTAACTCTGCAAGGAGTCACTGAGGGGCATTTTAAACAGGTAAGCTGCCAGTCGCAACTTTACCAACAAAAACGTCTAATGCAGTTTTTCAAAAACTTCCCAGCCTCCTTGCTTTCAAATGAAGTAACAGATTTGTATGAAAAGAGTGAGGAATATGCTTCCTGTTCAATGCAGCGCTCCTTCTGCTCTTTTTCAGATCAGTAGCACACAGATCAAAATTACTTTAGGCGTTGATAAAAAATTAATCCGCCACTCCTGTCGAGCCTTTCTTCTGCCCCCGTCTCACACATTCCCCTGATTCGCAAACTGTGCAGCCGATGCAGCAAGCTGTTTTGAAATTCTCTCCCTCCTGGGGCACAGCCGTGTTCATCAGGGGCTCGCTCGCTCCCCCACAATCATTAAGCAGCACAATTTTTTTAAATGTCTTTTTTTAAAAGCATTAGTCTTTCATGGTGCGTGTGAAAAGATTGGGAATTATACTGTGACTTGCTGCAATGACTGGGCAGTAACAACGCCATCTGTGTTTCGCAACCCACGTACCTCACCACCATTTTGCCGTTAAAAGAAGAATGTAATTATGCACACCCCGTTGTGGTATTTCAAGATTT
>CAEGAF010067915.1:0-15826 GCA_903067075.1 Micropoecilia bifurca | reverse complement strand
GGTGAAGAGAGAGCTGAGTCAAAAGGCGAAGCTCTCGATTTACCGGTCGATCTACGTTCCCACCCTCATCTATGGTCGTGAGCTTTGGGTCGTGACCGAAAGAACGAGATCACGGATACAAGCGGCCGAAATGGGTTTCCTCCGCAGGGTGGCCGGGCTCTCCCTACACGTTTGGGCCTGCCAGGTCTGACCGGCTTCCTCCCCCACCACCGGAGCCAACTCACCACCAAATCTCTGCAACAATTACATTCAGCAACGGGAGTTAAAATCTGTATCTTTCTCGGATGCATCTCGACATTTACATAATAAGGACATTAGGCACATGAATTTGCCACTTGAGATGCATCAGCATTGTAGGAACTTTTGACCTTAACTACCAAACATTTACGTTGCACTGAGGAAGACTGTCGTGTATCTTGTAGACTGATGCACCTGTAAGAAGATGGCAGCATAGTGTATGTCATTCTAAATTAAACATAACGCCACAGTTGCCTTCATGGACTTTTACGTACAGCACTACATACAAAAAGGCTTTCTGGTTTAAGCACACCCTGAGGCATTCAATTATAAAATCCACCAATTTATGTAAATGTTGCAATTGCCAGTTGGCTATAGAAATGCTGCTGCCGTGGAAAGCAGACAAAGTATGTACCAGTCATGCGCTCGTGGCACTCACTGCTTCCATAGGCAATTTGGAGGACAGAGAGGATGCTGATGTGAGCAAAAAGCCACCTTGCCTAACCCAGTCCCTCAACAGACGTATTATGCTGCTGTAAGGGTGACGGGTGAGAGGTTACCGGCGAGGGGGTGGACTGTAGGGGTGGAGGAAGGGTGTCATGCCTCTGCATGACAGCTCTCTCCACCTCAGCCGCACACCAGCTGCCCATGATGCATACAAACACACACACACACACACGCATGCACGCACACACGTGACATTCATGCATAAGCACACTCTTCACATTAACCCACTCAACCTCCCACCCCCTTTCCTCCCCAGCCTCATCAACTTCTCTCTCCTTTTCCAACAAAGACTTTCTCGCTGCTTGATGTTGGCGTTATTCACCCCGCCTCCATGTAGGTGTCTCATGTTTTTTCCATATCTGTCCTGCAGTCAAGGTTTGACATTTAGACCAATGCCTGGGGCTTTTTGTGATGCCTGACATGTTGTAGTAAATGAGCACTGGTCTGTGTTCAATGGCGATGCACAATGAGCAGGTATGACTCTTGAGCGGGGAGTTTTTTTGTGTGTTGGTAGGCCTTTCCCGTTCTTCCATCGCGTTAGGCAACCTGTGGATTTTGAGCTTTCACTTATGCCTAATTCATACCTCCTTGTCAGCTGTACCACTCAACTGCAAAGCTGGGGCAAAGTACATTTCAACATCTTGTTTGCCTGCAGGCAAGATTTTCGTGACTCAATATGCACGTGTGCATTGGAACAGCATCGGGATTTCCTTCAATCAAACCAAGAATTTTTAGGCAGACCAGAGTTTCTGATTGGGAGTAGTACTCCCAATCAGAAGGTGCTGCCTCAACTAAAGAAGACTTACTACACAGTATATAAAACAGCTCATCATCTCCCTCTAAGAGGCTATAGAGAATATGGTAAATCTATGAGGGTAACGTTACGGATCAGCAGAGCTAAAGAGAACATGCATAGGGCCACATGTTTATTTGCAATGCCCAAGCATACATGACTGCAAACAGGTATGTCAAGGCCTTTATAAGGAGAGTCATTTTCTCCTGACCACTTCAGCTTGCCAGTCAGGTTTTGTGGTTAAGATATTGTTTTTGTGAAACCCGCTGGTATCAGAAAGGACAAATTGTTGGTACCTGGTTAATTCAAACTTCCTTTAACTCTATGACTGCATATTATGTTGCCCATAATTCCACTTCATGGTGATTGAGCAGTCACGGTTGAGCTCCTCTTGTGGTGAATGCAATTCTTTAACAAAGAGAAATATTGCGCCTTGTAGGAAGCTTGGAGAAACTTTGACCAGGCTGAGTGTGAAATTTGAGTCTGGAGAAGTATAGCATTTTGACATTAAAAAATTTGCATGAACCCTTAGGGGTACATGCCTGTGGGGTAGATGTTAAACTCACTGTGAAGGAAGAAGGAAAAAGCACTAGAGGACTACTGTCAGAAGCTGAGTTCAGTAGGCACTAAAAACCAGTGCTGAGAACTGAAATGGTAGACAAAAGGGAGGGGATTTTGTTGTCTTAAACAGAACACAAGTCTTTTTTTTTGGAGATTAAACCCAAAAGTAAGAATCCACAGCTCACTACATCAAGACCAATCGAGCTGTGATCAAAGATATCACATCTGCAGGAAAAGAACTGCATGTCTCAGATGAAAAGGACGTATTCTTGATTTCTTTCCTGGTAGGTCTGAGCTGTCACGGTGATGGAAATGAGCACCGGCGCTGATCCGCCCGATCCGCACATGTGCTGGCCCGTGAGTGTGCAGCAGTCTCTCCACTTTCTCCTCCTTCTGGTTCTCTGTCATCTCTCCGTCTCTCCCATAGTTTCCTCCCATGGTTTATTATTACGGTATAATCGCTTCCATCTGCCTATCAAGCCGACGGGCAGAGCGAGATTGGGAACAAAAAGAGAGTGAGAAGGAGGGCTGAGAGGGATTTTTTTTCCCCCCTTTCCAACACAAACACTTCTCCTCCCTCCGCTCGCCTCGTCTCAAAGTCCCTCGTCAAACCAAATCAAAATGCTGCAGTCACTTCTCTCTTTCTGTCTAGTATATTATAATCTAGCATGACTTCTGGACAGCTTCATGCACAATTAGGAGTTCAGCAGCTCTGGGCAACAAAATCTGATTCGAATTAGTGCTGTATTACATTACTGTTTACTCATGATCTCTCTTGCCATCTCGCATCTCTTTTTACACATGCACACATCTCGTGTGTGCATGTGTGACTTTTAGCACTGCAAAGAATTGCAAGACAGGAGACAAAATTTATCTGCTTACGAGAACAGATTTGAGTTCGTATAAACTCGGCGCATTCTTCAGGAAGTTTTAGTAACCAACAAACGCTTGCTTTGAAAATGAATTCCCAAATCTCACGGCAGCAACCGGTAGCAATCAGCTGTGCAACAAACAAATACGTTTGATGTGAACATCTTGGGTCAGTGCAGGGGCCAAGGGAATACTCACTCTCAAACCACACAGGACCCTCAGTCCTCTGATCTTCAATCAGATTAGCCCCTCAGCCCAATTACAGCCAATCAAAGGCAATTAAATCCAATTATGGGTAATTAGAATGCCTCAGAGATTGATAACTTGGACAGATGGGGCAAGATGGGGCACCAGGGTGTCACTTTAAAAAAAAAACAACTGTCACTGGCCTCTCACTCCATCTTTGTCCAAAATCAGAGTGCTGGCTCTTTTCAAAGGATGCCTGGAGAGTTCAAAAAGACTTGGCGATAACTAGGGAATCTAAGAATAAAAGTAACACAGGTCTCCATATGCCTCCTCCATTTCTTGCAAATTCTGGAGGTTAACGTGGCAAAGTGAAAAATCAATGAACACCAGTTGAACTGTGTAACCACTGCCAAGCCCAAGATGATTTTCCCTGCTGCTTTTCTTAGGACACGACCAATTTGATTGTCAGCTCCTTACCTCAGAACAATCTTTGCTTTCGGCACTTGGGTATTTTGGTAATGCGGTTTGGAAACTTCAAGTCAGGGAAGGCAAAGCAGTCGTTTCATTTCCAGTTTCAGATCAGTGTTCTTAAAAATATCAACGTTACACTCTAGTACTTTCTGGGGTTTCCTTGTATGGTGAGTGTTTTTACATTTGAACAGTCCCTCTCACTGAGTCCCGTGGAATGTCCACCGGCTATGTTATTGCATGGCTTTAGGTTTCGGACTGTGAGGGTGTTGATGTTTGACTTGGGGTTGGCGAGAGATTTAGGGATGCATATTTCCATCTTTTAGCCCAGAGAAGGTAAAATGTGGAAAATAAAACTAAGACTCCAGCTGATGTTGCTCTGTTTTCAGAGGTTTAACATGTTTGTCCATCAAATCTGTTTCTGTCCATCAAAAAGGTTGACTTATGACCGCATCTTGTTCCCGCCTCGTGCTATCACAGAGGTAGTTTCGGCTTAGCCTCGCATTTAGACAATTCTGTTTTCCATTCCACAAAGCGGTTGATGTTATCACTTCGATTAAAATCACCGCTCAGATATTCGCCTCTAATGGCTGACAGAGAGTAATGGTGGCTTTTTTCAGAAAAAAGGCCTGCCAAGATAAAGTGCACTGAGTGTGGACTGCAGGCTTTTACTGTTTTGAGCATTTACAGAACTGAAATAATTGCAACAAAATGCTTACATAAAAGCTTTCCTCTGTTTGACTCCATCAGATATTGCCTGCAGGGGTTTTCTTCCCTGGATTAGAGCAGAAATAAGCCGAGCTACAAAGAGTTTCATGGCAATATGGCTTTGAATGAACTCCATCGCTGGTCACCCGATGAAACTATGGCGTGTTTTGACAGTTGCTGTTTTCACGCAGCTTCTTTTTTTTTCTTTTATGTCACAAACCTAACTCCACAAACCTAACTGCCCTGCGGTTCCTTCTTCCTCTCGGGTTATATAAGTTCGGATGCCGAAAATCTGAGTGCGCGTTGGAGGCACAGAGGGTTCAAAGGAAACACGGAGGATAAACAAACAGAGTTTCAGAAGTGTAGACGGCACAGCGCTGATTGCGGGGCTTAGATTGGCTCGGCCCTGGTTTATTTGTGTATGTCACAGAGATAAACATCACTCCGGGACTTCGACAAGAAAAATGAACCCACAAGAGAGGATGGACACTGGTGAGCAGAAACCGCTCACACATGTAGATTAGTACATGCTTGCATGTATAACACACCCACAAACTCTCTCTCTCTCAATACACACACATTCCGCATTCCCTTGCAGGGCCCCATGCAATGAAGAGACCTTTTTTAGGAGCTGTCACTCAGAGCTGGTCACCATGGAGGTGACTTGGGCACACAACAAAGACCGCTAAGAGTTTCTCACAAGACCAAAAAACAAAAAAGGAAGGCACACAGAGAAAAACAACAAAGAAGGAGATAGAAACAGACAGCAAGAGATTCACTGGGAGACAACATGAACACTTGCGAGGTAAAAAGATTGACTGACTAAGCGAGTGGGATCCCATGCAGATGAAGATGGATAGAATGGATGTGATGGACAAATGAGACACAAGCATATTGTGATAAAGAGGTTGGGAGGTAGGATTTAGAGCTGGCAACATTCAGAGCGAAGCGACATGCAGACAGGAACCAAGTCTATAGCAACTACCAACAAAACCTTCACTTATCAGATAGTTGGGAATTATGATCATTGGAAGCTTTCAAGTGCAGATAACTCTTCTTCATGTACTAAAAATCCAGATAATATGACTCAAGAGACTGAAGCTAAAGGCCTTTTTAAGAGAAGTCAAGTCTGAAGCAAACATCTAAAACAACTTTGATCTCAGAAATCTCCAAAACTATTTTCTGAACATTTGATCCATCATCACATTTGCATTGAAAAGTTGTTTATGAAGAAGCCAGTTCACATGTTAAAAGGGAAGTTGGAGGAGGTGTGTCACCAAGGATATTTTTGTGTGAAACACATACAGGTAAAAGAACATATATAAAAATCTCCTGTAAAATAATTCATACTACATCGGTCTCCTCAGCCAGTGTAATATTTTAGCTTTCTTTGCACCACCTGACCTCTGTAAACAGACAACTAAGCCATGGCTAACATACTCACCCCGTTTCATTCCCCACACTGAAAGATCATTGGTGGTTCACAGCCTGCAAGTGACTCTTCAACTCTTCTTTACAGTTTTATTCCTTCTCAGTTTACATCGCTGGGCATTTACTAGGAAATTGTTTACAGTCATATCCACTGAGTTAGGGTACGAGTTCAGATGAGGCGTGTTTTTCAGATTATAAGAGCCTTTTGAAAATAATACAATTTAAGCAGGTACTAAGCTTCCTTTTTTTAAGACCACATTGCTGCATTAAATATGCCCTTTTATAGTCTGCTGTGGTATTCTAATTTTAAATGAGCTGAGCAAGGTGGTGGGAAAAGATGCCAATAAAGTTTCATAGAGCGTCACTTTGAGAATTGGGAATTGTTTCCAACTGGGGATGCTACAGTGCCTCCATCTCTATGTCCCATGAAAATAGATAATTGGGCTAGTGAAAACAGTTTAGAGACGCTAAAGTCAATGCATGTTTGATATTTGTAAGCAATTAGCATCTTAACTAAAATAGGTAATGCTCTCCATTTCATAAAACTCTAGATTAGTTGGTGGTGGAGGCTGAAGTAACTGGCTTAAAAGAGAAACCCCATATGTCGACTTCTTTCGCATCGTTGGAATGTTTAAATTGGCTAATTATTTACAGATAAACCAACAGTGCTTTACCCAGGAAGTGGTGGAAGGAGGCTGTTTAACACTCATGAACTGTAATTTGACTATAAGGAAGCATTATGAAGCTTTTCCTTCTGATTCTCATTTATTCATACTCATTTCTCTTAAATAACATGCGGTTCATGTGTAAATATCTACCCAATGCAAGTAGGTCAGAATTTACTAAGTGAGTTTCTACTTAAAGGCTATTGGCAGTTGACATGGCAACTACATTTAACAACTTTTGTGCCATCTTAAATTAAGTTTAAATCCAGATTAGCTGTATCTTTGGCCTGATGCTAAGCGAGTACCAGACTAAATTAGATTTGTTAAACAATACAAATCTTTTTTATTATTATTCTTTTAACTGCGTAAATAATTATTTACACATACAGTACATCAATGCTTTTTTTTTCTTCCCAGCAAAATGAGTTATGAGGCAGTGAACCACAATTGGTCTTCTTGCATAAATTATTCTGAAACATCACATGTAAAACATTTTTGATCAGAGTGACCGTCTTAACCAAAAGTGGTAAAGAAAACATGAAACACTACACATTTTCTATTCACTGTACATGCTTAACTTTGCCGTTTCATTGATGATACAAGGCCAATATATATTTGCCTTGTACACAAAGCCTTTCTGTAAGTAAGTCTCTATTGCAATGAGAGAAGCTTAAAAGTCCATAAATGTTTTCATAGACAGCTGTGATGTTTTTGAGAAGAGAGTTGTGTGAAAACACTCTGCCTTCATGGGAACAAATATCTTCTTTTAGCCTTCAGGTCCAGTAATCTGGAATTGAAGTAATCCATGGTAATCTGGTTTTATACTAAATAAAGATGTCAAGAAGTTTATCTAGTGCAGGTAACATATTAATAACTTTTTAAGTAACCTTGGTTCAAAATGTCTGAATAACAATAGATTATTGCCACTACATTGGTACAAAACATCCTGCATGCTGTAACAGTTGGATAAGAACATTTATGTTCTGTCTTATTTGGTGAGTAAAAAGCCAAAGGGAGCGTGGGACAGTGGATCAAGAGGTGAGGGGTCCATGGACGCAAAGGGGGGGGCTGGGGCATTGGGTCCTGTGATCATGGGTCAGATGGGAGTGTGGGCCTCGGGCAGAGTGCCAGGCTGAAAGGCGCTTGGGTGGGCTGTCCACTGATTTTTCCGGGAGTAAAAAGCAATGGAGTCAAGGGTGGGGGGAACAGCGGGTGAGGGTGGAATACACACACTGGATGAATTCTCAACGCCAACTGAGCATCAGAGTAACTCACCCATATAACGATTTCAAAATGTGATGATCACCAAGCTGTCTTTGCTGAGAAACCACCAGATTTGGGTCGATCAGCTTTTTATGTGGAAAAAAGGAGACAACACGAAAAAACCGACAACCAGAATAAACTGTTTAATTGACTGCCATGATTCACGAACACGCACGTACACAGTCTGAAGTTTCTCTCAAACACTCCTGCGCCTTTTACGCTCCGTTTAAAACACTTTCCATCCAATCTTTGACTGAAAGGCACAAGTCGGAGGTTGTCAAGTTTGTTCTTAAGAGTCACTGACGCAGTGATAGAAGGCAGCATGAAGCAATGACAGGCAGAAGGAAAAGTGAGAAAGGAAGAGTGGGGGGGATAAACTACAGACATTTGAAAAAAAGACAGAAGCCCTCAGTGGAAGCAGAAAATACCCACAGAGAGAAAAAGAATAAGATTGGCTTGCAAAGGCGGTGAGAAGATGAGAAGAAGCCAAAGAGAGGCAAAGGAAAGAGAGGCCAGCGGGAAAAGGAGAAAGAGTGACTCAGAAAAGAGAAAGCAAAAGAGAGCGAGTTAAAAAGATTACTTTCAGGTTCAGAGACGCTCTTTCTGGCTGTTTACTGGCTGCCACTCAGTGCCTGGCTCCTAGAGAGAGGGACTGCTGGTTCTCATTGGTGTCATTCACCTGCCAATCTGCCTGACAGGGGGACCATAGGGCCCCATGTTGTGGTGCGGAAACTGTCTGTCAGCCACACAGCAGCTGCTTATGACATCATCCAAGATCAGGTTCGAAACATTCATACGCAAGCCGAGCGTGTGACAAAAACCAGGCACATCGTGGACGGTAAAACGCAGAAGCTTGGATTAAGGACATGCCATGCCAGGCCATCAGTGCTTATTCCTGTGTAAAAGCACACACAAGTGTGCGGAGACAAAGCACGATTCCCGGCAGACTATAAGCCTCGGCCTTACCAATCCCCTGACTGTCCCGCCCCTCCACTCCCCTGTGCAACCCAGAAGTCCCCGTTGCAGGCAAGCAACTGTGGGGCATCTGCACACCAGAGAAGACTCTCGTTCCCATCAGCACACAAGAGCAATACGCACAAAGAAACCAAAGAGAAACCACATTTATGTATAAGTCTTGGTAGCAATTAGGCACACATAAACAACACAAATGAAGATAAGCACATGAATAAACTCTGTCTGGTTTACTCTGGCACAACCGCACATAGCTTACAGAGATGTCTTGGCAACAAGTAAGCGCCCTTCTGTTTCGAGCTAATTTAACAAGATCACTCAAACAAAAGAGACAAAGGCTTGCACTGTGAGTAATGGTTCAGTTTCAGTTGGCTAAAATAATAGTAAAAAAAAAAAAGCAATTTCTACTGTATGTAGATTACCGTCAACACACTTCAGGGTTTTTTTCCCCATTGTGTCATAGAAATCACAGCTAAAACACCAGCAATTAGGTTTACATCAGATATATTCTAATAAGTGAGTTGCATGAGTAATGCACATGAGGAAAATCAAGAGATTTTGAAGTCAGCAGCAATCAGAGCCATCTCTGCTTGGAGTTAACAAGAACTTCTACGAGGAGAGTCAAGCTAACAGCAACTGAGAGCGGAGTCTCTGGGATAAATGTCCTTGTGACTTTGATGTGATGATAGGATAGGACACGGCAGACTGTCCAGGGTGCTGCTACGGCCTGCAAAGCTGAGTCGAAAATCTACAGACCCATCAGCATTCCAGCCTTCTCCTATATGGTTATGAGATATGGATGATGGCAAAAAGAACCACATATGGTTAAAATGGGCTCCCTTTACCAGGTGGCTAGGTTCAGCCTCTGAAATAAGGTGGGGGTCTTCATCATCCCAGGTAGATTCAAAGTTGAGCTTTCGGTCCTCTTCTTCAAAAATCGTCTCGCACAGAGACTCCCTTTATTTTAGATTTATTCTCTCTGAAGCTAGCTGAGTCTCTTGTGTCTGCTTTGTCCATGTTGTGATAAAAAAGCTACAGGTTTAAAGGTTGTTGAGAGAAATAGCGAAAGGTACATTAAAAGAGAACACAACGAAATGGAAATATAGCTTTTGAGTCAGTCCGTGTCAGCTTTTTCATCTCCGCCAATTTGACTTTCGCAGGCAACATTTTAACAATGAGAATCCCATCTGAGCTGAGATTTCTTTGTTTACACACTGTCATCTGGAGGTTAATAACATATTTGCATAACCAACAGATCGTCAGTTTACATCAGCATGCGCACCATTTTTGGAGGGAACAGGCTGTTCTGCTGAAGGAACCTGCCTCTGCCTGTGATTTGTTGCCTGCTGACAGGTTTGTCCATCGGCAAGAGCAACCAGGGGGCTATTATTACACCATGACGGTCCACAGATTCTTGGAGTGCCTGGCATGAATGCTCAGAGCGCTCGGAATGGCTGCTCACAGTTACGTGTCAGTTGGAGATCAGTGGGTTGCAGCTTTCGAAAGGACTTGCTGCTGTTATTAAGGACAAGCGTAGAGGATGGAAGACATCCGCCGTTTTTTTTCTGATCCATCAACGTTCTTCTTAGGAGTTCAGTTGCACTTATTGCAGCGTGGCAAATGCTTCTTAAAGAGCAATACTGATTGGGAAAATTCTTACTTACTTACTTTAATAAATTACCAATTTGCAAAGAGAGATATACAACTAGTGTTTTTACATCTTAACATAATAAAAACATAACAGCTGCCTTGTAATATTAAATATATTGTTCTCTACCAAATTCTGCATGTTGATCATGTTAAGAACCTTTATTTCTTTGTTCTTACCTACAGTCCTCATTCTGACCCAGTTGGTCAACAATTCACCACCTTTGGCTGCCAATAGCAGATCCTTTCTTTTTTGTTTCTGACATCTTTCTTTATGTGGCATCTTTGAACTGAAAAAAGCAAAATATAATGAATTATGATCAATACACTATATTAAATCACACTACCAATTATTTACCCTTGTGTTTAAACTAATATGTTTTTCAGTTTGTAGCAGAATATAATATTAATTTAAGAGAAAATGAGACCTCTGCTTTGGGGTTCAATTTGTTTCACAATTATTCTATTATAAAAAAACAAACCTCAATTAAATAAAATTGTGATCAAAACATTTTTAATTGTAACAATTTTTTAAAACAAAAATAGTTTGGCTTAAAACACTTATTTAAATTAAAATCACAAATTTTTCTTTCATGAAGTGAAAAATTATTAGTTAAACTTTATTTGCAAATCTTTGCTTGCTATTCAAAGTTTTTGTGATTCAGAGTTTTGCTTTGATTCACCGACCAGGGCCTAAACATAGCAACAAAAGATTCCTGATGTGAGCAAATAAAAGTTTAAGTTTTGCAAATAACTTTTTAAGTTCATGAGAAAAAAATGAAATGATGAAAGAAATGATTACAATTCCAAATGTTTTGATAATTTACTTAACTGAGGTTAGTTTTTTTTTCCATTGAATAATTGTGAAACAAATTCAACAGCACTCTGTGAACCAGACCCTAAACTTACTTAAAATCTGAATTGAGTTCTATCCCCTTCATTAATGACACGCTTTTATTGGACAGGAGCAGCTTGATTGAATATTACATTATATCTATCATGATAGTTCAGAGCGAGTTATTTTTAATTCTAAATGAAAATTCTTGTTGGACTTTTATTTAAGTGCAATTCTCCTTCAAGATACATTTACCTAACGCTAGAATAAATGCAATATACATTATGCAGCAAAGGAAATTAGAAGACATTTGTCCAATATGGAGATGATACGTTTAGGACGGACGATCTGCCCCTATTGCACAAGCAATGCTGAAGAATGACTGCTATCATTAACGACACAGGGAAGAAGCTTTTTAGTTATCTTGCTTTGCTAGCAGAGTCGTTAGCTACCAGCTAGCTAATAGCACAACAGCCTAATGTCTGTATGATAAAAAATACTGAATCGATAGATAACAGTTTTTCCTCACCTGGCTGTCTCCTCCCGCTCAGTAGTTCTTCAGAGAAAGACAGACGCAGAGGCCTGTCAGTGTTGTATTTCATTACCTCTCTGCTTAAGCAGCTACTCCGTGCTAAAGCAGAAATGATATCAACGTTTGCCGTCATCTGACAAGTAGCAAGTCTATACTCCACTTTTTCACCAAGAAAACGTTTTTTTTTTTTTTTAATTCACCAAAAGCTGTTCTGTAATCTGGAACGTTCACTACGCTGAGCTCCAGTTAGCCGCCTTATCTAACTGGGCAGAGGCAACTGCGTCATGAGTCACGGGCAAAAGGTCAAAGGTAACAAGGTGACCGGCTTATTATGTTGTACAAAAAAACCCCAACAAAAAAACTAATAATTTTAGTACATGTTATTATGTGTCAGAAGAGGGCTTAGGAAATAAAGAAATCGCACCAAAAGAGCAGTATCAAAAGTATCACCTAAAATACAGGCATTAGGATGTGCTTACAATGTTGCATGCGCAGTGTAAAAAGACAAAGTTGTTTCAATGTTAGGGAAATAATAGTTCTCTACTTTTTGTTTTGTTGCTTTTCTTTCAGGTCAGGAGCTAAACATCTTCGTAATATTTGATAAAATTGCCTTTTAAAGTGTTTAATTTGAGCAGCTGCTGGAATTTGAGTACGTTCCTCCTAACAGGATTAATCTAAGTCAAGTTGCTGACCTTTCAAGCGGAGATGACATATTTTCTAGGGGATCAACATTAAGGGCTTTATGTTGGCCAATCTAGAATATCAACTTTGTTGTCTTTCAGACACCAATAATTTGGTGATATACTTTAGGTCATTGTCCTATTTTTGTCAGAGCCATTTTGTGTTCAAGTTTTAACTTCCTGATGCTAGTAAGATGCTAGTTCAATGTTCCATGTTTTTTTTCTCGTGATGCCATCTGGTTTGCGAAGCACAGCAGTTCCTCGTGAAGAAAAAAAACACCATCCCACAGCTGAGACGGTGTTCTTTCTTTTTCTTTTATAGCTAAACTACTTAATATTACTCTCATTAGACCACACAGCATGTCTCCATAAACTGAGGTCTCTGTTCCTGTGTGCAAATTGTAATCTAGCTTTTTGAAGTTTCTTTTAGAGTAATGGCTTCATTCTTTCTCTCTCTGTGGCCTCTTGGGTTATGTCATCACAGCAATAGTTTCAATGTGGATTTTTTTATTTTTTTTAAACAGTCTTTCCAGCCATTATTTCAAAATGTGTTTTGTTTTTTGTTCTGGGCTTGATACATAGATTTTATATTAAAAGATATTGTCAATCAGATAGAAAGAGTACTCATCTCCTAATCAACTTATTGTAAGCTTACAGAGCCGTGACATCATCATTTGGGGTTTCACAAACTGTTAATCCTATTGTATGTAAGCCTATTGCATTTTTAAAAAATATTTTAAAAATGAAGATATTTCTTTTTCTCTGTTTTTAGGCATTTAAGAAATAACTACCCCTGCACACATCCTAACTAACCTCAAATGGGAAATGTAAAAATCTGCTTTAATGCCAGACAGTAAAAGCAAATGTGATGGTGCCTATGTAAACAATGTATGCTAATGATAGCATCGCATCATTAGCATGTTCTCCCAGTGATTGAATGTTTAACAAACAGTTCAGCTCTTGAAACTTCTCATTGTGGTTCCCGACTCTGGCGAACTTGCAGAGAAAGTCATCCTCCTGTCTTACAAACTTTGCCTTGCTTGAAATGTTCAACTTCAGTTGTTTCAGCGGCTCTCTGCTGAGCATTTCTTTATAGGAAGAGCTAAAAATATTGCAGCACATCCTAGCAATTTTCTCACTTGGTGGAACCAAGTCTAAATGTTAAAACGTGCATAACAAATAATCATTGATAACATATTTTAAAATATTTTTATTTTAACCATGCTCAGAGCCACAATGTTTTAAGTTGCTGTTGCATCCTCTATATTTTTCTCTGTGGAAATTAAAATTCTTTCATTTGTCAAATCAATGACTCAAAATTTTTCAACTTGAAAATATACGTACATAGACATTTATGACAAAACACATGAGCGTGAAAGTTTCACCGTGTAGAGAACAAAATAGTCACTTTTCATGTTTCGCCAGCTCTATTCTCCTGCTCATCTGTTTCTCTTCTTCAATTTTCGGCTTAGAGCGGTGCTTTTATTCCAGATGGCTTTGTTGCTACGAATACGGAGAACAACAAGCACAACTTCGCTGGAAATATGAAAATATCTTAGCATGTGGAGGTCATTATGGCTGCCTAAATTGTTTAAGCTCCAGAAAGAAATCTAATCCAGACCTAAGGAGCAATAATAAATTTGTGTGCTCAAGCACGAAGGCTCAACATGTATGCCCCTGCATTTCTTCAGATCTGAGATGTGCAGATTTCAAACACATGTCTGTTTGTTTCTTGGAAAACTTGAAAGCAATTAACGTGCACAAACCCAATTTGCTTTCCATCTGGTCGAAAAGCCCTAAGTGTCTGACTTCTTGCAGATAAATGCCAAACATGAGAGACGCTCAAACTCATACGAGGAAGAGAAAGAGCCCAACTCGTGCTTCGCTTTCTTACTCCGCGTGCTGCTTAATTTTCCTCAGATTAGACGAGGTAAGCCTGTTTTCATTTATTGCCTAGTTGTTCCTTAAATCTGCCTCCAGCGAGTCCTGAAAGTGCCCCAGTGCCAAATGAGCAGCATAAAGCATGCCCCAAAGCATGGCCCGAAACGACAGCCTAACAGCAAAGCTGTCAGCCCATGAGCCAATGCACTAAAACTTGAATGCAGCCGAACAGTGGGGTTTTATAGCTGACAACCCTCAGTCACAAACTCTCTAATGCCCTGTTTAACAAGCTGAAAATCCTTCATTTATTCCGTCTGCATTTCCCTTTATATGAGCTCGTCCATTACAATTCACATACGGAGGTGGCCTAAAATAAACAGACTGTTTTGCGTATGGATTTTTGGTGCACAAGTAGGGTCCAGTGCTGTAGCAGTGTCCAGACTTGTGCGCAATTTCTTAACTTATTGCATATTTGTAGGTAATATATGGGGTACAATAATACAGGCAGAAGAGCATTATATAAAAAAATACTCATTTTTATTCTCAAAATAGCTGCAGCCCAGATAAGATGGAGAGATTCTATAAAGAGGTTTTATGTTTTTGCCTTCCAGCAGAAGCGCTCCTAAATTTAGGGACACGGCCGTTTGTGAAGTCTTCCACGGGACATCCTAAACCTTTTAACTTTTTCTCGCCACTTGTGAAGTTAGGTTCTGTTAAATTGTTCCATGCGAGCGGTGGATCTCTGCAGCTCCTCCAGAGTTACCACAGATTCCTTGATTAAAGATCTCATGTAAATTTGCATGGATGGTGGATGGTCACGCACTAGGTAGGCTTGCAGTTCCACGATGCGCTGTCCATTTTCACATGTTGAATTACTAGTTTGGGGTTATTTAAAAAACCTAAAGCTCTCATTTCAGTTGAAGTAGACTTTGCCATGGTTTGAATGCTTATATGAATGCAAGCCTCTGCTAATCCAAAGACCAGGAAGTGGACTATAGTGCCGGGCATTCTGGGCAAATACAATCTAAACAAAGGTGAAAGTCAATTTACTGGAGAAGAAACGGCTTGTCATCTTTTAAGAGAGACAAAAGAGAAATGCTACAAGCACTAAAGGCTGACACTACTCCATTTTTGTTTACATTTTGTGAAGAAGGAAGTTGGGCTCATGTCTTCTGCTGAGGGTTTTGTGCCGTTACCTTCTGTACTTTGTGTTGCAGCACCATCACAGTGAACAAGTTTTCCAACGGATTTAGAAGTGTGAAAGTGAACCGAGCAAGGTGTGAAAGTACCGTATTTTCCGCACTATAAGGCGCACCTAAAAATCTTAAATTTCCTCAAAAGCCGACAGTCCACCTTATAATCCGGTGCGCCTTATATATGGACCAATATTGAGCCACAACAGGTCTAGCAACTACGGTAAGCAGGTGCCGACTTCGTTTTCCCCATAGAAGCGCGCAGTGCATGCTGGGATGTTGTCAAAAATGTTGTCAAAAAACTGGTTTGTTAATAAAGTTTGACTGACCGTTCTACCCATAGACATGTATCTACCATAGACATCAATCAACTCTGTCTTTAGTCATTTCTTTGATT
>CAEGAF010067901.1:0-19534 GCA_903067075.1 Micropoecilia bifurca | reverse complement strand
ATAATGTGTTTTACTAAGTGATGGAAGTTCTAAAAAATAAATTAAAATTTCAACAGTATTCTAATTAATTGACTGCATGGGTGTGAATTTATTTTTATTCATTTGTAAAGCACCTTGCGACACTTTGTTCTGAATAAGCTTACTTGAACTGATTAGAAATTATTGATGGAGGGATTTTATTTTTTTTTTATTATTTTAAATAAATAAATAAATAAAATACAAGAAAATTGTTAAGGGAATTGTGTTTGCATTTCTTTTATTTTAAAAATAAAATAAACAAAACCTTTGAAATTAGTTAAACGATAAAACATCGTTGTGATGTTTTACCATTATTATTTTATTATTATTTATTAGAAATGATTGCTTGAGGGATTTGTCTTGGTAATTTAAAATAAATAAATAAAATACAAGAAAATTGTTAAGGGAATTTTGTCTGCATTTCCTTTATTCTAAAAATAAAATAAACAAAATCTTTGAAATTAGTTAAACGGTAAAACATCCAGGGTGCAGGTCACTATTGTTTCCATCTGTTGCCTCTATACTTTGAGCCGGTTTGCTGATTGGACCGACAGAAAGCGTCAGGACGCTGCAGAAACTTTCCTCCGAGTCTGCAGGCCTGATTTGACCTGGTTGACCCCAGAGGAAGGTCAGGGTGAACCTGAAGGTGACGCCGGCATCTGTTCACCGGTGCCGTTGCTCCCTCTAGTGGCGGCTGTGGGTCATTACAGAACAGTAAATGACTGCATGAGCAAACAAAGAGCAGCAGCAGGTTAAAGTCAATCTGTGCAGGTTAAAGTCAATTTGTGCTGAATGAGCCTGAATGCATCTGAACCACGAATCCTCAATGAAAACTCAGACGGTTTACAGGATCCATCATCTCTATGTTTGTTTTCTTTTGAGTCGGAGTTAAAGTAAACTGAACAGACTTATGATTCCAACTTCCCATCATTATTATTTAATGTCAAACAAAAGGAAAAGTTTTAAAAGTTTTGCCTGATTGATAATTTTTATTTAAAAATATCAATCAATTTATTAGTAAAGGCTATCATTTGTATACACTTTTTGATCATTCATGAATATTTAATGTGTTTTTTGTATTATATTTACTAGTATAAAATGGTTAAATTAATATTAATTAACTGTTCATATAAAGTTATTATTTATTTTTCATATATATTTTGTTGAATTTTATAATTACCGTCATTATTAAAGTTGTACTTATTAGAAGTTAAATATACAATACCAATTATTTTTTTATAATGCATTGCTACTTTGAGATAATTAAATATTTTCAGTGTTCATTTGTATTATTTATTGACTTATTTCTGAAATTGTTGTCAAATTCATATTTATTAAATATTCATAAAGTTATTTAGAAATGTCCTTATTTACTTTATTAGATATTTTATTGCATTAGTCAAAGAAAAAAACTATTTTGTAATTGCTGTTGTTGCTGTTGCTATTGTGTATTTAGTGCTGTGTTGGTTCAAAGTTATCAAATAAATTTGTAATTCAATACATTTCTATCTGTTCTTATTTTTTAAGAAACGTTTTAATTCAGTGTTGTTTTCCTGTATCAGATCGGTATCAGCCGATACTAAACCCAATCGATATCGGATGTGAAAAAAGAGGATCAGTGCATTTCTACTATTTTTTTCTATTATATTTTTCTGAGTGTTTTTATTGAACTTTCAGAATGAAAATCATCAAATTCTGGTTGCCTGCAGAAAAATTGCTGCTAACTTTCACAAAATAAACCAAAATATACAAAAACAAACTGAGCAAAAAGTTTAAGAAACTAAACTGAAATAAGCACAAAGAAACAGACGCAAAGGATCACAGAAAATACTGTAAACAGACAAAAAGGAGAAAAAAAATTACAGAAAAACAAAGTGTAGATGACAAAATGTTCCAGATATGAAGGAAGCAGCATCACCAGCTCCGGTTCTACGCTTATGTGCAAAACTTTGTCAATATTCAATTTCTGTTGAAAAAAACTGACAATATTACAATTACAGTGTTTCCATTAAATAAGAAACACAATTAAAATCACTCGTTGATAAGTTTGTTTATGATAAATAGTTAAAATACATGCCATGCTATTGTTCTCCCACCATTTCCTGTCATCTTCTTGTTTTCAATTTGACATTAAGGGATTTAATGGATTATTTTATTGCAATGCTTTTGCAGAAAAAAAAGCTTAAATTTGTTGACGCTATCAATTTTTAAAAGCAACAAAACTGTAAATACTTTCAAAATAACTATATTCACCAATAAAACAAGAAGCTCAAACAGTGTTGAACTGATTTCAGGTCCCCTTCTGGTAGCTCCAGTTTGTTGGACCTTCGTTGAATTAGGTCAGTCGTTTTAAAGGCCTGATATTTAGATCCATTTTGTTTCATATTTTTATTTAACTTAGACGTTAAATTTATTTTTATTTTGTAATTTTTGTCAAATAAATTAATCTAATTTTGCTGACCATGATTGTTTTTTTAAAAGCAACACTAAATACTTTGTAAAAGATTTGTCTTCAACATGTCTCACTTGGTGCTACAATTGGTAAAAATATAACTGAGATTTTTTAAAATAATATTCTAATCTATTAAATATGAATGTATAGATTTACATTTTTTTTTTTGGTAAAGCACCTTAAGATATTTTTGTGAATTACAAATGTTTGGGTTAAAATGCTGAACTAATGTATTAAAAACTGCAGGCAAAGTGTTTGCAGAATACCACAATATTAAGAGAGATAAAAAACTAACACAAAACGTGAAAGTAAAATTTGTGTTTTACTACTTTCAGCAGAAAATTTACTGAAAAAAATATCTAAATTTAGTGTTTTTAGTTTTTCTTTTAGCAGTGTGGCATACATTATTCAAAAGTAGCTCAGCATTTTAACCTCAAGGTACAGTAAAAAAAACAACAAAAAAAAAAACTAAAACTGATGTTAAACTGCTTTCGGTTCTATTTTTGTTTCTCATCCCTCCAGGTATGTGGTTCTTTGTGAAGCAGTTCTTCAGTTAAAAACTGGAGCAGATGGAAAAGGCCGAGCCACCTGTCTTCTTCTTCTTCTAGTTCTTCTTCTGTTTTTGTAAAGTGCATCAACAGTCGCGAACAGCCGAACATGGAGGCTGGAAACGGACGGGCCGCCTGTGAGGAGGAGAACACAACAAGAACACAACTCCATCCTCGGCGTGTGTGTGTGTGTGTGTGTGTGTGTGTGTGTGTGTGTGTGTGTGTGTGTGTGTGTGTGCGCGTGCGTGCGAGACTTTCTCTCCGTAGAGTTTCACTGAGTTTACATCCGGGTTTTTTCCCTAGGCAATGGGAGTCGCAGCACCGCCGTTCCTTAGGCAAAGTGAAATAAATTCGCCGCACCGACACAAAAAGTAGTCCGCTCACCGAACAGCCTTTCTGTCCGGCTCGGTTTTATGATCGGTCCGTTTTAACGAACTTTGGCGCCGAACTAAGCCGGTATCAAACGCTTCGCGGCGGATTGGGGAGGTTTTTGTGGGCCGCGGTGTAGTTTTTGTGCCCCCTTCCTCCAGCTCGGCGGCGCAGGGATCTGTGTTGTGCTGAGGCTGAGCTGAATGAGATTGAAGAAGAGTTCTTCTTGTTTTGTAGCTTCAGTTTCTCTGTTTTTACTCGTTTTTTTACTCCAACAGCAGAACAAAGTGCAGTTCTGCGGGCAGGAGGCGGCCGGACTCCCGCTCAGCTGTGGCTCCACCGTGGATCGGCGGCGGGGAGGAAAATATTTAATTAATCTGGAGGAGGACTGCTGCTGAGTAAGTGGGCTTTTTTTAATTTCATAACTTTAATTCAGTCCTGTGTGGAAGTTCCGGAGGCTGAAGGCTGAGTCTGATGCTCCGGGCAGGTGTGCGGGCAGGTGTGTGAGCGGCCGCAGGGTGTGTGTTCCGGCTGGCTGTGTGTGTTTAGCTGCGGACCGAGGTTCTGGAGTTCTGGAGGACAAGGGGCCGACAGAACTTAGAGCCACCGACAGACGGCGGCTCTCTGCCAGGGTTTGTTCCGAAAAGATGGCGTCCTTCGGGGTTGCTGCTCATCTTCTCTCTCGGTTTTTTCTCCGGGTCTCCAACGGAGGCTCCTCACGGCTCTTTGCGTGAAGTTATCCGCCTGCTGGCGCCGTTAGCCCGGGCAGCTAGCAGGATAGTTAGCGTTAGCGGCTAACGTTTACGGTGCTGAAGTTAGCCTCTGATTGACAGCTGTTTAGTAAAGGAGTATTCCGCTATTTTGGGGGAAATCTGGACTAAAGTTTATCAGCTCTTGCTTAAAATTTAAAATACCAAAATTAGTGAAACATGAGCTGAATAAATCTAGATTATGTGTAACGCATGATATGGTTTATATAACTTTCTCTGATTGTTTTGACACAAGTTAGGAGGACAATCTAATTCTCTTCTTGGTATCTATACCATTTTAAATAGGGCCGTGTCTGCAAACTTTAGACAAGTCAAACTTGTTCTGTAATGTTAGTTATTTCCTTAAACATTTCAATATGCAAAAGTTTCACTCTATTAAAAACAGGAGCTGTCAATTTTTAGTCTACCTAAGTTTGGGTTTTGCCTGGAAACTGCTCTACTTAAACAATTTAAAAGTGATTTAAGTGATCCAGACTGGGTAAATATTCTTTAAGAAATCATTTGTGATTTGTAAAACAGTTTACTCTGTGAAAACAAAAAAGTTAAATACAAAGATTTCTATATTAAAATATATATTCCTCCTTAAAAAAATTGAATTATTAAAGCAAACTAATAAAAGTTTACATGTAGTCGATTTACTGATAGTCTTTATTTATATTGGCTTAAATGCTTTGAAATGACTCTTCATTGAACTTTGACAAATAAAAGAAGTTTATTTGATCTCAAACTGTGTTTTTAAAGCTTTATAAGCATTTAGAATAATAATTTTGTCTTTTTTGGTCAGCCTGAGTTTGAGTTTTAGAACTACTCTTGATATAACAAAGTCCAGATGACAAAACAGTGACATTTCTAATTTTCTGTAACTTTAAAACAATTATATAAAAGTTTATTCCCATATGTTAAAGTATTAATTAACGATCCAGAATAATTAATTCCAGGTTTGAACCGAGAACCTGTTTTAGATTTATTTAAACTTCGCACTAATCTTAAGGTAGTTCAAGTATTTCAAAAACAGCGGAATGCTCCTTTACTGACATTGTGAATCAGACACCAACTTCAAGCCGCATCCACTTGTTCTCGGTGAACGGTCGGAGCTTCACACCGACAAAAAAAAAAAAAGCGACAAAACAACGAGGATCCTGCCGAAATGTCCCCCGGTTTCCCTCTGCTGGGAATCTGCCAGGCGGCTCGGAGGGTTTGCTGAGGCCGTCCGCGGTCGGTTAGCGGCGGTTTAATGGCCGGTTTCCCCCTGAATCGAAAGAAAAGCGGAGTTTGTGGAGCTGCTCGCAGGATCAACCCTCCATCTTAGCCTCACTTCTTGGTGTTTTCGGGCCTCTGCTGCTGCCTCTGCTGCGGCGGCATCCGGCTTCATGGAAGTTTATATCCCAACAACTTTCCGACCCAATCAGCTTAATTACGCCACATCCCGTCCGGGACGCCGAACCTGGTGCTGCCACTTTGATTCCCTCGTCACTGGGAATCTGGAGCTGCTGTTGGGATTTAATCTCAGAGATCATGAAGCATCATTGCGGGGTTACAATAACAATAAAGACCAACATTTTCTAAAGAAAAGTGGTTATTTTTTATTCTAATCTACTTTTGTTATTGTTTCCCAATATATTCCAGTGGGAATACTGGACTTTTCCCCATTTTCTCTGCTTGGACTCCCTGCTAGTTTCTTGTATTTTAGTAGTTAAGTAGTTTTACTTATTTAGATTTAACTAGGGAATACAATCTGTTTTTAGAGAACTAATGTGTACAACTCTGACAGCAGAAATATTTAAATATTTGGTCTAAACGTAATATATATTCTACTTTAACTCCCTTTTTTAGCTTATAGCTAAATAGAAACTGAAGTATTTTGGGATACTTTCATTGTTTTCCAGTACATCTAACAGAAAATACTAAATTTATTCAGTTTTTTTCTGCATGTTTAAAGAATATTTATGTTTGAAAATATTACAAACCTCAGTAGTTTGTTATATTCTATTAGTTTTTAACCCTTATTTGAGTTATTTTAACTTTTCCATCAAGCTCTAGATGTGAAAAAAATTCTAAATACTTTAATAAAGTCAAATAAATATTTGGTAAAATCCTCCTGGTTTGAGTTTCAGTTGCGTTAAATCTAAATACTCGACTGTTTTCCAAGAAAAACATATTTTTATAAGGTTCTTTGTTCCTTTATTTGCCTTAAAGTACTACTGCATATATGTAATTGTACTTGGAAAAACAGAAGTACTAAAGAATTTTTCTATTTTTAAAAGCTGTACTTGTACTTTCCTGCACTTCAAAGTAAATATATTTATTCAGGCCTTGGAACTATGATTTTTACTATAGATTATTTGAAAGTACCTCATTAAACCACTTTGAAAGTATTTTTTTCCTGAGTTAATTTGAATGTTTTCCTCCAGAATATTTTATTGAGAAAATTGTAGTGTTTTTAAGAAACAAAGTACTCTTTAAAGTACTACGGTGTATGTAGAGATTAGTTGTTATAGAGCAAAACTTAAGTATTTTCTCCATTTTAAATACAATAAACAGTACTTTTAGTTACTTTCAGGGTAAAAAATACAATTTTTTACATTTAGATTCAGATTGTACCGCATCAGAACAGAAATGAAGTATTTTTATCTGGCAGTACTTTATTATTGCTTCCCAGTACATTTTACTAGGAGCTCTGGATTTTTTCTGGTTTCTCTTTGAGCACAAAACAGATTCAGATAAAAAAAAACTTTTAGTTTGTTTTATTTTAATAGTTTTCATTACTAATAAAAGTATCTTTCAGTTTTGTTTCAAACACAAATATAGTCGATTTAATTCTGATTTATTTATATTTACAGTTTAATATTGAAGTAGTTTTAATCAGGTTTTATCAGAGTTTAAACTGTTAAAGTTCAATAATGTAAACAAATATTTGACAGTTTAAAGTGTCAAAAGAAAGTACTTTAAAGTACTACTGTGTTTTTGGAAAGTAGTTAGTAGGATCAGAACTTATTCATCATTTTCATAAAAAAAATAAAAACAATACTTTTACTTTAATAAATTATGTACTTGTGAAACTGAGGTATTTTCCTGCATTACTTTATTATTGTTTCCCAGTTTGTTTTACTGGGAATTCTGGTTTTTACGCTGGTTATTTCTGTTAACGGAGTATTTAGTAATTTAGTTTTGCAGAGTACTACTAAAGTATGCAGTGATGCACAGTTGTCTGTATACTTTTGTTTGTTTTAACACAGTTACTGTTCTAGTTTGCGAAACTAAAGGCGGCAAGTTGTATAAAACTGACATTATTACAGTTAAAAGTAAATGTACTACTTTGTACTTCATATATTGAGCAGTTTGATCATCTTGGTTCCATTTTGTTTTTGTTTTTCTGTAGTTCATCGTACAGGAAATGTTGAAAGTACTTCAATCTGGCTGATCTGAGTCGGGTTTAAAGTTCTGATAAAAGTATTACTGGATGCTTTTCTGCTGCTTTAACAATAAAACCACATCCTGCCTACTTTATTTAAATACTTCAGAGCTCAACAGTATACACTGCACAACTTTAAAATGCTTATGTTCATTAACAGGTTTTAGAAAGTACCTTGTAGAACTATAGTACAGCATAGTTGTTTCTAACTGGAAAAAGAAGCTTAAATCATTTAGTTAAAAGGTATTTTCAACAGATTCTCAAAGCTTCAGGTGTTTTTATCTAATTAAAATAGTTCAGATTGATAAATAAATGACTATGTTATAAAGTATTTCTAAAATACTGCTGTCAGGTGATGTACTTTCTTTTAACAGCAGTTGATATTCAAATACTGAAGTGACAAAGTTTCTGTGTATTTTTACTTCCCTCCTGCTTGGTTTTATATTTCACATGCAAATGTTCTAACAGAGTTCTGATGCTTATTGTTTTAATTTTGCAAGGTGGGAACGTTTTGGGTTTCAGGACGGGAATGTTCAGTGGAAAAAATGAAGTACTTCCAAAGTATGACAGTTTTCAACATCTGGAACAACTTGTTGGACTTTCACCCCGTTTTAATACTTGGACTAGACCTCTGGAAGTATAAAGTACTGCAGAACGTTTTCTGGTAAAAACATCCTGGTTCTGGAAGAACTTTAAGGTTTTAGTATCAGAACCACTAAAGTTCAGTTCAGTCTGAAAGTTTCACTCTTATTTTTGACTCAACTAAACAAAACTTTATCACTTCAAAAATGTTTTAAGTTTAGCAATGAAAAAAAATTACTCAAACTCCAGACAGAATTTCAAAGTATTAAAGTACTTTTATGTCAAGTAATATTCAGTTTAGTATTTTTGTTTGCTTTTGATTTACAGTAATTATTATTTTTTCATTCTTGTGAGGAACTAACAGATGTTTATCTCTAAGTAAAATGTAAATATTTGACTGTTTTCACCAGAATTAAAACTTTAAAAGAACATTAAGTGTTTTATTTCTTTACAACAGTGTTTCAAAATCCAGTTTATTTTGTTCAGAAAACTCAGTTAAAAAACAAAACAAAACAAAACAGAGACAATAATAATAAAGTAAAAACATTAAAATATTAAAATGATACACTAAAAAATTGACATACTTGTAAAAGCAGCTAGAAAGTACTTTTCACTTTCAAAAGTACTGCTGTATGTATTAGTTGTACTTCTGGTATTTAAAACAATAAACTGATTTGACTTGACTGTTTCAGAACCAGAACCAACTTTATTCGCACATTTCTGCACAGAAACAAATAATTTTATCTAAGACATTTTGATAATAATACCACTATGAGGGAAATAAAAGTACATATTTTTAAAAGTACATGCATCATTTTTACAAAAGAGGAAGATGAGGTTGAATTAGTCCAAATATGCAAACTGTTGATGTAAATGATTTGTGTCCAGGATGTGTGGGGTCTGCAGTGATTGTATTTCTAGTTGAAAGTAAAGACAAAATTCACTATAATATACATTTGATTCACAGGTTTAAGATTCTTTTTATTTTTTTTTTCTTTTCTAACCTAATCTAAATAATAAAAAGTTGTAGAGTAAATAAACGTTTACATCAAAATGTACGTACAAAAACATCAGATGCAACACAAGGTAATCAGTTTCCTTCTGTTGTCATGGTAACTAGGACCACATCTACTCATTGACTTAAACTTGAAAACCACAAATCTGCTTTTTAAAACTCAACTGAAAACATGAAATGGTTTTAAATATTTTTATAGCTGAGAATAATTTTAAAAATATATATTTTTAAAATGTTCTTAATCAAACTAGACGCTTTTAGGAAGGAAAACATAAGAAAGACAAATGAAAATTTGGATGTACAATGCTGTTCCCACAATAAAATCCAATTAATTAAAATAGTTCCAACTTAGTTTATTGTTGAGCAGGTAAAAAAAAAAGAATCAAGACTTTTTATTATTTTAGTTTTTAAAAATTATATTTTCAAAAGTTTGGACACGCCTTTTTTTAGAGGGTCTCTGCTGCACCGTAAAGTCTATAAAACAATAAAAATGTTTAAAGAGATCTAAGGATAGAAAACATAACTGGACTGAGCTCCTGTTGCTCTGATGTCTGTTTAATCTGCCAGATTAGATTATGAGTTCAACATGTTGCCCTCCAGAATTTTAGTTGTTAGATTTGGTAATCTGTAGATTCTGAGATTAATATCAGTTGTTTATGTGTTTGGAGAAAATGGAAAAAATTAACTTTTTTCCTGAAGCTGCTAGAATGAGAAACAAACTGAAAAATTATAAAGTTTTTTTTAAAAAAAGGTCTTTTTTTTAAATAAATCGTTTTAGCAGATTTGAACCAGTGACCTACTCAGCAGCTCCTGGTTACTTTTAGATAAACTTTATCTCAGGACAGTCTTTTTTTTATTATTTGTTTAATTATTTTATTTTTATGATTTCATGTTTATTTTTTAAAATCATGTAGTTTTTTTCTAGTCTTTCTAAAGAAAAGCTTGATGTTCAGAAGAATATTTATTATTAATACACAGTTTAAAGCGGTTTTATGTTTCTGCAGTGTTGCACTTTCTCTGAAGCGTTCCTGCAGTATTTCTCTGGTCAGAAAATGTTTGCACAAATAGTTATTTTCAGCTACATGAGGCTTAAAATAAAGACTGAGTCAGATTTATTGGCATTTAGATGAGAAAAAGAAAGTCGCAGAGTTCAAACAGGTAATAAAATCTGAGCTGATTTTTATTTTTTTGCTTGTTTTAACTCTAACTTTGCCTTTAAGTGGAATTTTCCTGAGTTTTTAGCCGTTTGTTTCTGTGATTAATTGTGGCTGTATAATAAAAAAAAAACGGGTTTGTTTAGGTTTGACTTCCAGCTGTAAATCTGTCAGATCTTCTCCAGAATAATTTATTTTCCTGCGGATGGATGAGTTTCGTTTCAGACCTTCAGAGGAATCTGACATTTTTGTTTTTCTGTAAATGAAACTCATTTCATCTAACCTTTAAGCAGCCAGCAGGGGGCGCTGTGTATAATTATTCTTGGACCATTAGATGACACAGGAAGATTTCTAGTTAAATATAATGAAATTTTAACTCGATTATGAGTTATAACTTATTAATTTCATGTTTGTAGTAATAATTAAGGATCTTGAAAATTAATATCTTTGGATTAGTTCCAAACACACGGAGCCTGATGTATTTTTTGATTTTTTTTTTTAAAGACATTTCTTTATCCTGTTTTAATGGAAAACTGTTGATATGTTGTTCTTATGGGCTGATTTTGTGACGGAGTGCATTTGTTGTGTTTTCCAGGGCAGCACTGAGGGGTGGAGTCCAGTCCCACAGCCAGGTGGTGAGTCCTGTTTAATGACAACAACAATGCTTAAAGTCTTAATTCAAATATCGTACATATTTATTTTTTTGTTTAGTTCTTTCAACTATAACTTTGAGAGGAACTTTTCATCATTCTGTCAAAAAAAAAAGCTCCTAAACGCAAAGGAAAGTAAATAAACTGGATATTTTGGTTGTTTATTACCATAAAAATCTCAAATGTAACATATTTTAGCACCAATGAAAAAATTTATCTGAATGGGAAATTATCTCTGCTGTCTTTTAAAAACAGGTCTTTCAGATCTGGAGGGAGTTTTATGTTTTATATTTGTTACTTTGTCTTCCACTGGACTGAAACAGAGAGAAAAATCATCCAAAAACAAAAGAAAGATCTCCAGAAAGCGAGTAGATCTGCTGATGTAAAATGAAAACCTGCAGCATCAGGACCTAAAAATGGTTTCAGATGATGTCAGCAGGGTGTGGTCTCTGTGGTGCGTTCGAGTGCCGTGGGTTTTCTCTGCCTCTGACATGAGGAGCCACAGTTCTAATGAAGTTTTTAACTTTCTTTTCTAAAAAAAAGCCCTTACAGCGAACTGAAGACTTTTATCATCCAGTTTTTGGTAAAAAGAGAAGAACTGTAAATAATTCAAATGGAAATTATTGACATTGTTTTAATTTATCATTTTATTAACGGATTTATGTTTTATTGTGACCAGCTTGTTCAAAAACCAATAATCAGATTAATAAAATTGATTTATCGCCCAGTATTTATTCCTAATAAACCCGGAATCGGTCCCAGAGTTTAATGCTTTTCCGTTCTGCTTTCAGCGGCACTTTAATGCTTCAGTTGGATGGTTTTCCTACTGGAGAAGGTGTTCAGGTAAAAGCGCCGCGCCTCTTTGAATCCACCGCTCAGACAGGAAGCTGTCATCGGCAGACAGGAAGTGGTAACCGGGCCGGTTTGTGTTCCAGGCTGATCGATCGGCTGGCAGACTGACTGGATCCATGATGGAACTACAGACGCTACAGGAGGCTCTGAAGGTGGAGATCCAGATCCATCAGGTGAGTCTCGGGGTCCAAACCCCGCAGGATGCTGCTGCCACCACCAGGTGTCGCTGTGACCCCTTATTTTTTCTCCTTCTGCAGAAACTGGTGGCTCAGATGAAGCAGGACCCGCAGGTAAAACCCAGCAGGTGTCCTTGTGGGTCCAGTCCGGTCCGGGATCCGATCCGATCCTGTCCGGTCCGGTTCTGCTCAGCCTGACCTGCTTTGTTTTTGTTTCAGAACGCAGATCTGAAGAAGCAGCTCCACGAACTCCAGGCAAAGATCACAGCACTCAGCGAGAAGCAGGTGAGTCCACAGGTAGACCGGCTCACCTGGAGGTCAGGGGTCACGGCGGGTCAACCTGCTGGTTACCTGGGCAATACGGACCGATTCTACTGCTGTCTGGACTGGTTCTGCTTATACAGATATTTGTACACTTCTTTCTTTTCTATCAATCCTTCCTTCCTCTCTCTGAATCCTTCTTTCACTCCTTTTTTTCCAACCTTCTTTCCTTTCTTGTTTGCATCCTTCCTTCCTTCCTTCGTTTTATGCATCCTACCTTTTTTCCTTCATTGCATCTTTCATCCTTCCTTCTTTGTGTCCATCCTCCCTTTCTTCTTTGCATCATTCCTTTCTTCCCTCCTTATTTTCTTCCTTCCTTTGAGTCCTTCCTTCTTTTCTATTTCCTTGCTTCCTTCTTTCCTCTCCTCCTTCCTTGTCGATACCAGTGATCTGGTAGCTTTAATTTAACTGAGTTAAACTCGGTGACAGGATGATGTTGATCTTCACCGCATATCGAGACGTTGGGACCTCCTCTGAGTTCTGCTGACCCCTGACCTCTGTGACCTTTATGACCTCTCCGTGGACGTCTAGTTTGGCCTCAGGTCAAACCGGAGACTCTTGACCCGTTCTGATGTGTAACTTGGAGCTGATGATCTCGATGTTCTCCTGGTTTCATTCTGCAGACAGGAACCTCAGACTTTTATTCTGAAAATAATCAGGAAGTCTAAAGCCTGATTTCCTCAGTTTTAAAGAAGAAACTCATATTGTTTTGATATTTTATGAAGTGATTTTTAATTTTAGTATTTTTCTCTATTTCTGGCTGACATTTGTTTGTTTATCTGCAGGTTATTTAACAGATTTTCTATGCTTTTTTCTGCTTTATTATTATGTTAATGCTGTTTTTGTATTTCTCTTAATCCTGTTTATGGCTGATTGTGGCTTTGCCGTAATTTCTTTGCAGTTTCTTTTTGTTCTTGGGCATCTCTTTGTTTCTTTATGATAATGTGAGTAATAATGTAAATGAGATGCAGGAGTTGTCGTTTCAGATTGATTTTTCTTTAAAAATTGGAGGTTTTTTTTAGTTGAGCTTCAGGATCTTCTGAAGACTTGATGCTGAAGCGTCTTTGTTGTTGGTTGCAGATCTATTTTTATCGTCTTTCTGAGCATTTCTATTTCTGTCCGCTCCCTGCAGGTTGGATTTTTTTATTTGTTCTGCTGTGATGAGTGTGGACTCTGAGGTGAAACACACAGATCAGACGGTTCCCATCATGCAGGGTGGAGACGCTGGATTGTGAAAAGCTGCTTTAATCTGAAGTTTTATTTCATATCTGTGGGTCAAACTTCTTATCCGTCTTAATTATGCTTCTCTAATGAAGCTGAAACCTCAGTAGGGTTTGTACAGGTGCTGGAAATCCTTGAAAATGCTTGAATTTTAATTAGTTTAAGGTTTGGAAGGTGCTTTATATTCAAACTGTACAATTTTTCAATAAAGTGCAATGTGCAATGTTTGATTAAATGTTATGTACAGTTAAAACTAGATATTTAAATGTAATAAAAAGACACATGTACATTTTTATCATATTTAATTTGAATTTAAAACAGACTAAATGTTTCTTGTTTTAGGTCAATTAGAATTACTAAAATTATTTGCTAAATACCAGAAAACTTGGTGAGATTTTATTTGAACTCTACTGTAGAGTGTAGAATACAATCATTAAAACAGCAAAAAAAATTATATAAAACAGTAAAATTGGTAATTTTATTACTTTGTGCTCATTATTTTGACACTATTGTTTCTGTAATGTGAATTCAAAGCCCATATAAATATAAGCTGTCAAGTAAGATGGTGGCCTTGAGCGCAATGACATCACACTGAACTAAGTAAGGAGTGGTGGAAAAATGAGTTCTTCAAAAACCAAAAACGTAATTAAATGATCAAATTGATTTGTCACTCTATCTTAAATCTGGTGTTTCTGGTTTAAACTCCTGTTTTAAGTTGCCACACTTCCTGGTTTTGTCTGTTTTTCTTTCCAAGTCGATATTTGTGTTGAACTCCTGCTCTGATTGGCTGGAAGTGGAGACTTCCTGGTTTGAACCAGGAAGTGAATGAAAGGTCACTCTGAAAGTGTGACCTGCAGGTCAGCTTTGGACTCTCTGCCGTTTCTTTCTCTCAGTCTGTCTTCGATCTGCCGGCGCTGCGTTTGCTTCATGCTGTTGCCGAGCAACAGATGGGCCTCTTCCTCAGCTTCCTGTCTCCATGTGACCTTCTGATTCTGAGCTGATGTCCTGCTAACTTGGATTCTTCTTCTTATGTTTGCTTTCTTCCATACCTAGTTTTCTTTCAGGGAATATAAGGAGACATTTGGCTTTCCTACAGTCTGGAATAATCCAGAATCTGATTTCTGTAGTTTTTTTTATGAGTTTGGAGAAACATAGAAGAAGAAATTATGGATTAGAACTAAATTTTTGTCAGACTTTATTCCCTTTCCCACTGTCCATAACTTCTTTTCTTACTGACTTCGTTCCTTGTAACATTCCTTCCCTCCTTTCTTTTACCTGTCCTTCCTTTTTTGTTTTTCAACACCTTCCTCCTTATGATGTTCCTTCCTTCCTTGGAACCTTCTTTCTTTCCTTGTATCCTTCCTTCATTCCTTCCTTGTACTTGTTTCTTGTCTTCTTTATGAATTTATGTCATAATATAAAAGAAGATCATTTGACACTTAACAGAAATATTAGTCCAAAGCCTTCTGGTTCTGGAACTGAGGAGTTCTGGTCCAGGTCGGGTTTAACACGAGCCCAGTTCCTGTTGCTGCTCATCAGTGTTTTTAAGGTGGTTCCTTGCTGATAGACTGATTGCATCTCTGACTGTGTTTCTGTGTGTTTGTGTAAAAGTAACAAACTATAGTAAATAAAAGTGTTTGCAGAGGGTTGGTTTGATCATGTGGACGTTTCAGAAGTGAAGAAAGGAGAAAACAGATTTTTATTTGTTTTGTTTGTGTTCAGAAAAAGGTGGTGGAGCAGCTGAGGAAGGAGCTACTGGTCAAGCAGGAACCAGAGGCCAAACTGCAGCTGCAGGTTCAAGCTGCTCCAGTAGGGGGCGACCTGAAGCCGACCAACCTGCTGCAGAGCCAGCAGATACCTGGAGGACTGCAGCAGGTGGGTGACCTCCACCTCTCTGCCCTCATTCAATTCAGTTTGATAATATTTTATTTGATTATAAAGATGCAGTGTGTAACTTTTATATTAAAAAAAGATCTCTTATGTAATTGTTAAAACTGTCACCCTGTCATAAAATCTGTGAAAGGACTGATTCCCATCTGAAGAAATTCACCACAACGAACCACAACAACCAATCACAGCCAGGAAGAGGGTCTTAGTGCTGTCAATCAACCTCATATACAATGTGCTAATGGTCAAAACATAATTTACAGTTACAGGAAAACTTTATCTGTTGCCATCGATGGCCATGCTAACTAGCCTTAGCATCACAACAGACTCTGCTATGGCACTAAATTGAGGTCATAAAGTTTGTTCAAAAAATTTTTTAACTTTGCGCTTGAAAAATTATGTTGCTTGAAACCAAAAATAAAGTTTTGAAACAGAAAAACAATTTCAAAACTACTCTTCAAATTCAAGGTTTTTATTTTATTTTTTTCATTTTCAAATTTATTTTTTATTTTTTTGGGACAAATTTTATGGCAGTAATTTAGCTCCATAGTATGCTAGCTGCAGTGAGCAAGAGAAGAAGCGAAATGGTAGATGAGCAGTGACGCACATGATTGACAGCGCTAAGACCCGCCCCCTGGTTCTGATTGGTTGTTTCTTGTTAGAACTGGGAGAAGTCAGAAGAGCTCAATTTTTTCACAGATTATCTGTCTCATACTGTCTCAACATGGCGACAATTTCAACAAATATGTACAAAATATATTTTTTACAAAAGTTATGTACTGCAGCTTTAAATGATTTAACTCTTATTAGTTCTTCAGACTTAATCCCGAGTTAATCCGGGTGAATTTCTCTGAACAGACGCTGACGGTCACGCCGGTCCTCACCGCCAAGACCCTGGTGCTCAAAGCCGCCGCCACGCCCGCCCTGCCCGCCCTGCCCAGCGCCATCCTGTCGCAGCGCCCGCCCACCGTCGCTATGGTAACCACAGCCATCACCAAGCCCGACTCGCAGAGCGTCCCCATCAACCTGCAGGTGGCCAGCCGGCTGACCAATCAGAGCTCGGAGCCCGTGCGGCTGGTGTCCAAGAACGCCGTGGTGGTGAGTTCGTCCCGCCGCGGCTCCGGGGCCAGTTTGTGAGCGCCGGGTGAGACGCTCCCGGACCTCAGACAGGCTCGCCACGTCTGGAGCGAGTTCTGCCAGGCCATGGTGTGAGTGGCGACCGTTCAGCTGCTGCCCAGATGGAATCCATGAGGCGCAGAGATTAGACGGTTTATTTCTGATCTGCTCGCCATTTGCTGTTTGTCACAAAGGAATCTGTTTTCCATAACTACTGTAGCAGCTTTACTTAAAACTGACCTTCTGAAGCGAGTTTCCACCAACAGGCCCCCGTAGATCGCGCAAAACGTTAATGAAGATATACATCAACCTCAACCAGCCTCATGTACTTGCTGCTAAATGTGCTAACGGCACAGAAACAACTTGGTTACAGGAAAAAAAAAAGCGTGTATCAGTGGCTATGCTAACTAGCCTCAGCATTCACAACAAGCTAGTCTGAAAAGTGTGGCGTGCATTTATATTTAGGCTTGTCACATTAACAAATTTGTGACCCTTAAAGTGGTTTTATTTGCCCGTAGACATTAAGTCAAGATGGTAAAAATTTGGCCAATGAGCAGAAAACTAATGATTCATGAAATTGGAAATTGTTTAGGCTATATGATGGTATACAGATTTTTATTTTTTTTTTTATTTTGTTGAGGAGGTGAAAAAAAAATCACGAACTAATTTTTGCATATACAATATCTTAAAAGTGTGGCATGTACTTATATTTACGCCTGTCACAATAACAATTTTTTCTGGACTATTTGTCTAAGAGGTTAGACTGATCAACAATAGTATTGTTGTTTTGAGACCATTTTGATTAAAATAAGGATAATAATAGCATAATAATCCAACTATACCCTCTCAAAAATCAAATAACTTTCAGCCCTTTTTGTGTTTTGTATTTTTAATTGTACACAAATTTTGTAATAGCAAAAAAGCATTTATTGTAGAGTTAAACAAAAAAAAAATCACAAACTAATTTTTGCATGTTTAATTTGGTAAATTTTGTGACCCATCAGTAGTTTAAACTTCCCAGTCTTGGCCCTAATGGCAAAAACTTTGAATCTATGGACATCAAAGTCCAGATTTTCTCCAAGTACAAGAACAAATTTGCAAAGAAGAATTAAGAAAAAATTGTTTCCTAAAGTTTGGGTGGTTGAATGTACAAATGCATGCCACACTTTTCAGACTTTGATGTCTCCTTTTCTGTTAAAGGATCAGTTTTGCGTGAAATTGACTTATTTTTTAAGCTTTAAATCATGTTTAAAATGCTATTCCCTCACCAAAAACATACCTAGAGTGTTGCTTTAAATGTTTTATGTTTAAGAAATCCTTTAACCTCCATAGCAACCATACAGCTGTACTAAACGCCTGGTTGGACATATCCCCGTCTTCAAGGCTCCTCCTTAAAGCTGCAGTTCCCAAGTTTCTCCCCGTCAGAGCAGCTTTCCAAACTCCTTCAGACTAGCCAGCAGCAATTAGCAAACACCTGGTGGATCTGCTGAGCTCATAGGAGCTTCCTCTCAGTGAAACGCTGGTAAAAACGTTGTTAATAACAGAGGAGCGACGTGACGACTTCCTGAAGAGAAGGACATCTTAAAGAGACAGAGACCCAATTTCAACGCATTAAATTCTGATTTATAGAGCATTTTTGAAAAAAATTTTAACAACTGAAGTTAAGGTAGTTTATTGTTCTTTAAAATGCCACTTGCGGCTGGAAAACACGTGACACTGCCCCTTTAACTAAACTAATTTGTGGTGGTCTGCCATATAAAGCTCTAACGAAACGCAGAGTTTTGGTTTTACGTAGCAAACGAAGCTAAACGGATGTCGGTGCGGATGCGTCTCGGAGGAGAGTCGTGTTGCGACGGCAGCAGTCGGTCGGTCGGGTTGATCAGCCCACAGCTGTGGGGGTGTCAGACCCACAGACCCACATTCTGCTGTGGTTTTGTCTCAGCTGCAGGCCACCACCACCTCCTCCTCCTCCGCCCAGCCAATCAGAGTTCCTCAGTTTGTCCCTCCTCCTAGACTGACGCCTCGGCCCACCTTTCAGCCACAGGTGCGTCCCAGAAGCCCCGCCTCCGCAACCTGACTCTCCCCCCACCCCCTCCCCTCAGACCAGTGTGTGTGGCCCTACCTGAGGTGATGTGCTCACTCTCCAGCAGAGGGCAGCAAAGCAAACACTCCTGCCTTGCTCCGTGGCACTAAAACATCGTTTCTCTGTGCCGCCTCACTCCTTTTCCTCGTGTTGTGCTTCTTTTTTGCTTTTATTTCCCAACTGACCCGTGGGCAGGTGGTTGTGGAGGGGTCGTGACCCCCTCTGGCTCTGTGTGTGTGTGTTGACCTTATCGTGGTGACGGTTTGTTCTCCTGCAGCTTCTTGGTATTTTTTTCAGTTTCTGGCTGTTTGTTTGTGTGTGTTTTTCTTTCTTTTTTAAAAATTAATCCTGGAAGTTGAAGCGGAAATGTTGGCAAATGTTTGCGCTGAGTAACGCCTCTGGGAGCCGCCGCGCCCCCTGGTGTCTGCAGAGTGAACTGTAGCAGCCACTGCAGAGACCAGGAGGAGTCAAAGTGGGAGAGATGAGCAGCACAACCTGGTTGTAGTGATCAGCCTAGAACTGGGCGATGTGGACTAAACATTTACTTGTTGCTCAATCACTTTAAAGCTTTGCTATTAATAATTTGATGCTGATTTGTTAGAAGGTGAAGTATTTCCTTGTGTGTGAAACAGATACCAAAATATAACTAGGGCTGTAGTGATACAATAATCTACGATACACGATATTCTGCCCATGATACGATATATATTGCAATATTGAGCAAATGATACAATTCGATACACTTCTGCGATTTTCTGAAAGATTTTAGAGGGACAGAGTGATTTTGGTGACATTTTGTGACTGTTATAAAGTTGGATTGAATTAATTTAACTGAAAACTGATTAAAAGCACCAACTACACAATACCTGCTCTGGTTGGACACAGACTGAAAGTGGACAGCTGGATAA
>CAEGAF010067876.1:0-24844 GCA_903067075.1 Micropoecilia bifurca | reverse complement strand
CTCATCCAAAGTTATCATAGGCCTTTTTGGCTGCATCTGTGACTAACATCAGTTTTGATGGAAAGCCATGTGTTTGTACACTGATTCCCAATCCTCCTCCTCAGGGAACACCTTCCTGCATGTTTTATACAAGTCTCTTTGTCAGCACACTTGATTCTAAAGATTCATGGTGTCAAGTGCTGCAGAAGTTAAGTCAGGTGTGAGGCAGCAAGGAGACGCCTTCAGGACAGTCGTCCCTCAAGACCAGGGTTGGGAGCCACTGTCTTAATCGATCTTCCTTTGCAGATGCTAGATTGAGCAGTGCTGCAAAAGGGGTTCAAATCAGATTTTTTTTCTAACCCAGCCCTGCTTCAACTTCATTCCTGACCCGCTGTTTTCCTCTCTCGTCCTGATGCTTTTTGCTATCTAATGTTCTCTAATAAACCTCTGAGGCCTTCAGCGGACAGCTGGATTAATGCTGAGATTAATTTACACACAAATTAACCTTTTTTTTTTTACTAATTAGGTGCCTTCTGAGGGCAATAGGTTATTTAGAGGTGTTGGAGTAAATTTGGCTAAATTCCAAAAGCGTACCACACTATAAAGACTTGAGAAAGATTTTTAAAGCCATCCATCCTCTTTCTTCCTCTTCACAGCTTTGCAGTAACACACTGTGCTGGTCTCTCACATAAAATTCAAAGAAATGCCTTATCATTTGTGGTTTTAATATAGCTGGAACAATATTCAATAGCTATGAATAATTTTGCAGCTCACCGTCTTTAGTGTGTCAGAATACAGAAATCCCTTCCCGGTTATCATTTTCCAGCTAATGCAGAGGACGTCATTCACACCTTTCCCTGAATTTACCTTGCAGAAATCTCAGAGACAAATGGCTTGACACTAAAAGGCCTGACGGCGTTTGTGCCACATCTGAAAACTATTGTTAAATGACATTTAACCCGACTTTGACCTGTTACTGCCAGGCCCCTTTGGATTATTACAAAAATCCCAGGCAGTGCAGGCTGCAACTGTTGACTGACTGCTGCTATTTTTGCGCCTCACTTACTGGACCCAGTTGAGCCTTACCAGCGTTTGCCACAGGTTTGTTTTTAGTTCACATAAAGTGAAAGATATTCATGAGCATTCTCAGTTTTTGAGTTTTTCTTCTTATAGAGTTTTTTCTCCTTGTTGTCTTTCTTATCTGTCTTTTTGTCTCTCCTCATGCTGAGACATTGTCTAAGGCATTGTCTGTCTGCACTCTGATTTTGTATTTCTGTTTTGTTCACAGCAGCAAGATGCAAAAAAAAATTGGTGCCTGTTGAATATCGCACAAGTAAAATAAAACAAAATAATTTTTTTTTCATATGTGGTAATTTACATATTAGGCTTTAATGTAATTAAACTATTGAAGGATAACTGTCATCATAATTTCACCTTTTATAAATGTGATTTCTCACCACCAGCCTCTTAAAAAATGTGTTATATTGATTGTTTTTTTTTCTATCACCTAACTGCTATTGCCAGTTACTCAGTTTTTTGTGTTAATCTGCATCTTGACTGTCACTCACAGACAACTGCACAGATAAAACCGCTCTGATCAATGGACATTACGTGTGCATGTTTGTGTGTGTGTGTGTGTGTGTGTGTGTGTGTGTGTGTGTGTGTGTGTGTGTGTGTGTGTGTGTGTGTGTGTGTGTGTGGCACATTGAAATTTAGGAACACATTAAACAGCAGAAGGCAGAAGCCTGGAAGATTCACTCCGACTGGCTGATGATGCACCTGATGCATTTAACCTGAACTACCGTGGAGGCATGCGGGGTGTTGTGGTTAATGCATGCATAATGTGGCTCCACAATCCGACTGCCATGCCTCATTAGAAGAGGCATTAGCCACGTAGTAGACGCACTATTTCAGAACATAAAATTAGCGTGCACTCAAGAGCACCTCTGGCTCTCGTGTGGTTTTGCAACTTTTTCTTTTTTCAGACAACCATTTTACCATCCGTCACTGCTTGACTGGACTCGGTTCTGGCTTCAGCTTATTGGCGATACATAGTACCTGCACACAAACCTGTGCAATCTTCTTTGTTTAGTCTACACAAAGAAACTTAGGAAAAAGAGGCTCAACTGGACCACATTCCTGGATTTCCTGCCTCGCAGAATCCAGGTCTTGTTTGCATTTCATCAAGACTAATTGAGGATTCTGCTTATCAAAGCATGGCAGCAAGGCATATTTAGTCAATTCTAGGCTTGGAGTTTGTAAAGGTTTGCCAAACGTTCATGCCATCACTACAGTATCTTGTGACCACAGAGTGTGAAGAGCTTCCATCAGTTCAGCAGGGATTAAAAAAGGGACAGAAATAGAAGTTGGAATAATAAAAATTCTATTCCTATTCACATTTATTGTAAAGTTCAACACCTCATGCATTTTCTTCTGCATTTAGTAGAGGTTTCCCAATTTGCCAGCCAGCTGACAAATAAACCAACATTTGGCCAGTTTGGGAATAAACAATTTTAGTTTCATTTGAGCTGATTCCGAGGAAAACATAGCAAGTAGTGTCACTCATTGGCATGTTTCTGCATTTAGTTCACTGCAGTGTCTCGCTGCAATGTGTGTGTGACTTCCTGTCGACAAGTCCCTTCTGTCACAGCTCCCGACCAAATTTCACATCAGACTCACACTTCCCCACTAGCCATTCTCTCTTGCCTAATCAAATTACTGCCCAACAATCTGGATTCTCCTCAGCCTTAACCCACCATGTTTGAAGAGACAGAAGAGGAACTTGCCAAACCGTCTCTCCGTGTGAGAGTGGGCGCTGAGTGTTGAGGGCAGCGCAAAAATCACACCGTTAACCTTCATCAGCTTTGCCTCACAAATTCTATTAATCACTCCAGTGAAAAATCAATAGGGTGCATTAAAGCTCACATATCAAAGCAATTCATCTCTTACCGTTTTTTTTTCATATTTTATATCTGAGAACGATGGCTTTTATTTTAAAACTGTTAAATGCATTTTCTGTAGCCAACTTTTACTATCACTCCTTTTAATAAAATCACTGCACTCAGATGCCTTTAGAAGTCAAATGAGTTAAATAGACGTCCATGAATTTGTTTCAAGACTTGGAAATTAAAATTGAAGCTGAACATAGACGTCGCCCAATCAGAATAAACTCTGGTTATTAAAGACAAATTAGCAGCATTTAAGTTTTCAGTTTTGCAAAGATGGTTGAGGCAAACCCCGAATTTAACCATGCCTCACTTTTCAGATTGCTATTTGTAAAAACGTTGAAGTCCATTCATCACATGGCTTCCACTTCACCATTATGGACGTGTTGGTCTGTTACTGAAAATCCCAGTTGCATACAACAAAAATTGTATCCATACACTTGCAATTCTTTGCAGTTTTGACTGTTGGCTCTTTGTTTTCAACTGTGGTAAGAATAGAAGAAAACAAAGTTCTCTCTGTGCAAACAGAAGATTACAGGAAGCTTCTTTAAGCGGCAGCTCAACACAGTGGGGTTTGACACTTTGGTACAATTAGCAATACATAATACATAGGCAGACTTTGCAGATAGACAGGTAATGATCTCCTTTATACTTCACGCGGAGCTGTGACTGTGACTATGACTCACTGCCCTGTGTGATACTATTTTTTTGTCCCGCCTCCTCCTATGGATTCTGTGCGGCGGCTTTGGAGGTTTTCCTGCGGCGGGGATGAAACGCAGCTTCTGTTCATGATATGTCTTATACCAAAGCGAGACATGGACCTCATGCGGTGCCCGAGATTACAAAACATGCAGCAGCAGAATTGAATTGCAGTCGCGCTTTGTGCCACGTGTCAGCAGGAGCTTAATCGAAGTGTGTAACCAGACGAACTCAAAAGCCGTGTTTGTGCATGAACTGAGGCGATGGATTATATGTTTATGTTTACGAGCTGAGCCAGTGAGCACATGTGAGAAAAAGACAGGTTCGGATCTGTTAGCCGTCATTCGTTACGTTTATTTATAACACTCTTTTTGCGTTTGTCTCTTCTTCTGTGTGTGGTGTACTGATAAAAAGGTATGACAAATTCACAAAATCAAGACGAAAAGTGCGTGTGTTTCCTAAACACGTTATATTCTTTGCTAGACTGAGATTGTATGGGTATAAATTGGTAAGGGTAATTAGGTGTCACATTAAAAAAGAACTAATTTCCAGAAGAGCTTTAATAAAATACATTTTTCACTCACAAAGAGCATTTCCCCCATTGTTTCCCTCAGGCAGCTTCTGTCTTTTCTGCTTTGTGGCTCTAATGGGGCAACAATCATCATTATGGAGTGATTTGTGGCTTTTCTCTCACAGACCTTCCTAGTTGGAACATTTTGAGTCAAAACAACCCTAACTCTTTATTTCTATACACAGACGGGCTGTTGTGGTTCTGAAAAGAAACGAGTACTGAGGATTAATAGCTCTGTATTGTAGAGTGTAAATATTTTGGCTTGTTGCCTTATAACCACGTCTGAATCTTGACTGTGCAGGCCTTTGTTTTAGGATGTTGTTCTGAGTTTAAATCAATGGTGATGACTGGAAGTGCAGCTTTGGTTTTTGACATGCAATTGGTTGCATCATCATGGCGGCGAAATGCAATTCTATTACAGATGGTGACTTGATCGAGAGAAAGAAGGAGATAGATGATGATGAAGAGAATAGGTGAAGGACCAAACCATGGTATAGGCCTAATGTGACAGTGAGTGTCAAAGAGAAATGATCCTCACAAGATTTGTGAGATAAGACTGGAAGTAGCTGCAGGCAAAGTCTGTGAGTTCAGTGGAGTGGTAGGATCGGATGATTTGTGAAAACTGTCTCTGTACTATGAAAAAGTGAAAAGTTGACTGGAATTTCTTGAATATGGATCGGAGGTGTGCCTGCGGTTGTTGTAGTAGTTGGCTTTCTGAGAAGTGATGTCATATTGGCGCTTCTTTACTGAGGTGTGATTTGGAGTTTAGTTTCAGCTGCCGTGTCTCTCGAATGGCTAAAAGCCAACATTTCAAGTAAATAATTACTATGTGTGCAGTAAACACCATTTCTTTCCTAGACTTAAATGAACATATCATATTAAAGAATTGTACCAGAATAATTGTGATTACGATTTATTTTTATAATCATGCTGTTCTCCTTTTGCCTGCCTTTTGAAACACACCATTGCATCAAAATTGTAGCTTTACTCTTTGTATAAATTTAGTATGCTCAAATAACTGTAGGCCTGTTTCCAAAGATGAATTGTGTTAAATAAACTGTTTTTAGCTTCACAGAGGTGTTGCATCTGGAGGCGGTGTTTGATGTTGGTTAAAATGCTTTTTCCAAATAAATGCATTTCTGTTAAAGAAGGTTCTCACACTCACTGTTATGGTGTCTGACAATAATATATGTTTTCCAAATGAATTACATGTATGTCCCTACAGTATATGAAGTACAATAAGCAAAACAAATGTTTTCAATATCTTTTATCCTTCAGAGTCTAATGATTCTCATTACAATGCAAGTTTTACTGTGATGATGAATGGAGTAGTTCAAACGATGTTTTAGAAAAAAAAAACTCCCTGTGAGGGTTTGTGAATTCTAGACACATGTCATATTTGATAGTTGGCTGCTGGACAGCATCGCTTTTGAGGCAGAAAATTATCATGTTCATATTTCTTTTTCTTTTTTTTATGTTTGTGTGTGTGTGAGGCTGTCTATTTGCCAGAATTTATGCCAAGCTTATGAAGGCAAGGCTGCTGGGGTTGCTATATCCAAGAAGCTCTCCAGTGATGAATCCAGTGATGAAAATAGGGTTTGTCAAAATAATAAACGCTTGAAAACGTTGTTCCGGCGAAGTGAACATCTGTGAAATCAGAAAGAAGGGAAATCAATCTTGAAAATGTGCTTTGGACGGATGTCAGCAACTGTAATCCTGCACTGGGGAACGTGGATAAATTATCGCCTGCAAGAAAAAAAAAAGACTTCATTACTAGTATGACATCAATACGGTCCAACACTGAGCATTGCCAGGAATCTGACATTACACTATTGTGACTTAACAGTGTACAATCTTTATTGTACATGTGTTTGTATTAGCTGATGAAATATAGTCAAAAGAGGTTGAAATAAGTTTGCAGTCATTACCAAGACCTTTGCCAATTACTTCCACAAAATAAACAACAGTAAAACAAAATGGCTGTAAAAGAAAAATGGGACTTTAGGGCAGCAAAACCTTTTGCTTGGGCGACCATGGACTTACCAAAACTCTGCAAGAAGTCAGACAGGAGAACACAGTGAGAACATTTAGGCAGAAAAGAGTTTTAACAATACCTTCTGCTCAAGAGAGAAGCTGGCACACTGTGTTAGGTTCAAGACGAGGTGGCAATATTTTAGCAATATTTTCAAGAAAACTAGGAATACAAATATTTTGTCCTCAAATAATTTGAAGGTTTCACAGACTAGAAAATATAGGAACTGTTACTAGTCTACACAGTCTACCATTGACTCGTAAGAAAGATTATAGTTGAGAAAACCATTAAGGCACTGAACAAATTATTAAAACAATCATAAAAAAACAGAGACCTGAGCTGACGGTGAAAAAGAATGACTCAGTAATTTGACCTGTTGAGAAACAGATCTCCTTCTTATGCAAGTAACATTGGGAAACATTAGGACAATGTTTTTTTTCTTGTCAGATAATCAAACTTTGATCTAGATGTCTTGATTTGGGTCAAAAATCTGCCATTGATAATGTGGTTCACGTGGATGTTCTTTGTGCAGGTGAAATTTTGAGGTTGTTCAATACTTGACTCTCAAAACCATTAAGAAAAATGTCAACTAAATGTTTTTCTGCCTCCAAATAAGGCAATAAGGTGTTTTATTGCGAAAGAGCTGCAGCTCCAAAATTCCAGGGTTTTTTTAGCCTTTGCCATCAGAGGGATCATAAAGTTGACGAGCCATGTTTCTGCACTGATTTAGATTTTTTTTAACGCTATGCTTGAAACCTGAGATCAGCTGATTAACTGCCTGTTTTAGTTTAAATACAATGATTGATAATTTTGTTGTAGTGTTGAATGTAACCACATATATGCTACTTTATAGAACGCTGTCTGCAATCTGTCACCACAACCCTGCTTCCTGGCTGATTTGGAGACCTGACCTTCACCGATCATGGGATATTAATAACACAAAACAGCCTATTCATAAATTGAGCACAATGTTAACTTACCTTTTAGGTTTCAATCCGTAGCGTCTGCAATGAACCTGTTTGCAGCTCATAATGTCGGCCTCTCCTCTTCTGCAGGCGGTGTTTCAGTATCAGCGTCCTTAGACTGTCTGGTGGCCGAGCAGGGCTGTGTCCAGGAGCCGTCCTGCAAAGGCATCTATCGCCTGCTGGAGTACTGTGCGGCGGAGGAAGCCGTGTCGCCACTCAGTTCAGATGCCCGCCTGGAGTGCCTGGAGGCCCAAAACTCACTGCAGCATTATCGCCCCCTTCAAGTCTGCAAGTGTCAGCGGGGCTCTCGCAGAGAGGAGCACTGCCTGAAGGTTTACTGGACTGTGAGATTCGCAGGTGGGTGGAAAAAAAAACACTTTGTACGTGCGTGTTCTTTGAATTCGGTTGCTTCATTCCTGTGGTCCAATGCTGTTTCAGCGTACGACGAGTATGAAGTGTCCCCATATGAAGAGCTGAAGTTGAATCTGGTGAGAAACATAGAGGTGTCGCGAATGGCCTCCATTATGGCAGGTAGAGTATGTCCTGTTGGTTTAGAAAGTTACCGGTTTTACTTCACACTAACGAGTCGGTACTCTGCTTCCGGCAGCTTCCTCTGTTGTCGTGGACGGCCAGAACCAGTGTCTGAAGGCCGCTCAGGACTGCGGCCTGTATGAGAAATGTGGCTCCCTGCGCTCAGAGTATGTGGTAGCTTGCACCAAGCGAGCAACAACCACCGACAACAGCTGCAACCGCCAGAAATGCCACAAAGCCCTGCGGCGCTTCCTGGAGCGCGTGCCGGAGGAGTACAGCTTCGCTCTGCTTTTCTGTCCCTGCTCTGACACTCTGTGTGGGGAGCGCCGGAGGAAAACTATTGTGCCATCATGTTCCTTTGAGGAGAACGCAAGAGGGGAGGAAAGAGTCGGCAAGCCCAACTGCCTCAGCCTCCAGAACTACTGCTCCAGAGACGAGTTGTGTAGGTAAGAGCCTGTGTGCAGACAAACGGGAGCAGTAACGTCTGCAAAGCGTTGAGCAGCGACCCATCTACCCACTTTCCAAAGTAGTTGCATTACTTCATTCAAATATTCATAAGAGTTCAACTTCTCATGCTTTTTCACGACAGCCAAAAACTTAAAATATGCATAAAATGTTTTTATTGGGGTTGAATATGATAGACTTTTGCAAAGTAGTTCATAATTCTGTATTTTAAGCAAAAGTTAAAAGTGCATGTTTTCAAAATTATGCACATATGAGCTCTTGAGAAGGTTTAGCTCCGCAGGATCGATGATTTTAGAAACATATTTGCTGTATTTGGAGCTGCAGGTCTCTCAGGATAAGTTGCTACAAGCTCTGCAGATCTATAACCTGAGATTTGTTTTATTTTTTAACAAACAGGTCAATGTTGTCCATCCATTAAAAAACAACTCAATGCTTTTGCTTTGAGTTTCTGTGATCTTTGGGTTCGGGGTCATCAACAAATCTCATTTTAAATTACATTTCAATCGGACCACCTCACCTGATGTGGGTTCTATATATGTGCATACTTCAATCTCATTTTCATCTTGGGCCATATCAGGATATTTAAGGTTCTCAAATGGCCAGTTGTGCTAAAATATATTGATAAAACCAATTTCTAAACTTAAAATATTACTGCATAGGATAAATACTTTTTAAAATTACATAACATTGAACATCGTTTCACATTGATATAATTTGACAGTATACAGATAAAACTGCATTAATTTGACTGATAGAATAATATTTAAGCACACAGTTACTATCTTGAAAGTTCTATTTAGACTTTCTATGTAGAAATATAGACTAATTTAGGGTCATGCTATGGGAGCAATTGCTAAGCTTAAACTGTTCTGCTTCTACCATCTTACTCCAGTTCCTCCTAATAGATCTCCACTTGCTCCCAGACCAGCTGGTTTGTAAAATCCGAACTGTGCGTACCGGGTCAGCCCCAGGGCATCATCCCCACCGAGAGTCCCAAAACGCTAAAGGAAGAGCTTCTTCTGCGTCTGCAGAACTTCTTGCCCATTCGTGGATAGTACAGAGCTTAGTTAATAGTCACGCTCTCTAGGTCGCAGGGACTCAGGCTGACTGATCATAAAAAGCTTTTCTTCCTGCCTTAGCTCTCCCCTCACCACTTAGACATGGTACAGCAGCCACAGCAGAAGCTACACCCAAACCCACGGTCAATTTCATGGTCTCTTTTCCCATCTGTCATGAATAATGCCGGGAGACAACTGAACTACTCCACCTGAGAGAGACGTCCCCATCCCCCCTGAAGCAGCACGGTGCATTTACCAGGGAGAGAGAAAAAAAAAAGACTTAAATTTATGACTCTTTACTGATTCATTTGTAGTGATTACTTTATTCATAAACACATACAGCAAAAGCAGAGGGGAACACCCTACACACTTTCCTTTAACGGATAATGATGCATCTGGTTAGTAATTTAGTTTAATTACTGTAAGGGAAATCGTAGCAAAACAAGTGTAGCGTTTACTAATTTTATGACATATAGTTTACATTTTCTAAATGAAAACGGTTGGCAATAATAAAAGGACATTTTCCTGAGGCTCATTCTGCAGCCACATAGCAAAGCTGGTGTGTTATTAGCAGCACAGTTCATTCTGTTTAAGAAAATACTTTTATTCTTTTGTTTCTCAAGGCAGCCACAAGTTTCAGCCAATCAATGGGAAAAGCCCTGAAACACTCCTTCAGTAAAGAGATAAAAACATGTTTGATCCACTCCCTAAGCCCTGAGTATTAAACAAATTCAAATTGGAAAGCTCTTCTTAATTCACTTAATCCAACTTGTTATGCACTGTAAAAATATTGAACTTTTTCACCTCCCCCCCACAATACAACCAGAAACTTCCATGTATTCAGTTTGAAATTGAGTTCATGCAGTGAAGATTCATGCGTCGTTTTTGTCTGTATATGTTGAAAATGAGATCCAAACAGATAGGATTTAATTTCGGAAGTTTTCTTACAAAGAAGTGTTTGATGTGCTGAATAAAACAACAAATTTCCAAACATGTTTCTAATGTAGGTACTTCTCTTTCTCCTCCTTCTATTTATGTCATTGTTTTGATTTATGACAGCCCTGAGTGCCAAAATAAAACTTTCAAAACACTTTAAAATGCATTCAGTTTTTATGTGCTGACGCTCCGAAAACCCATTTTCTCCACTGAGTGTGTGTATGTGTTGTGTGTGTTTCAGATCTCGGTTTGCAGATTTCCAACACAACTGTCAGCAGTCCTCTCTTTCTGCCTCTGGCTGTATGCGAGAGAGCAGAGCCATGTGCCTCAAGGCTTATACCGGACTCATAGGTGAGACGCTGAAAAAAAAAATTAAAACATGCAAGCAGGTGAAACAGAGAAGCTGAGAAAGGAAAATAACAAAAGCCACTAGCCATTATCAGTTTTGTGTTTCTAACATTTAATTCACATATTCTTTATTTTAATACACAAAATAAAGCTGTAGATCAATTAATATGCTTTGATTCAAAAGCACAATTTCTTGATGAGCATAAAAATAATTTTATTTCCTTCTGTTTTAAAATACAACAAAAGCCTCGGTGTACTTGCAGTCATAATGAAAACCAGACAACTGCTTACTTCATAATCTAAAATAGTTTTTGTACGGTCCAAATTCGGAACTTTTACTGGTGGAAAGTGTTGTTTAAAGAGTTTTAAACCTTTGTTTTCCAGGAACCATCATGACTCCCAACTATGTGAGCAACAGCAGCACGGAGGTGTCCCAGTGGTGCTCATGTGAAGGCAGCGGGAACGAACTGCAGGGCTGTCAGCGCATCCAGAACCTGTTCAGCAACAACATGTGTCTACGTAAGGGAGATACATGAGAAGGTTGGGACAGTTCAGTTTTAGGGCTGAACTGTCCCAGTGGGCCATAAATTGCGCCCACTGAGGACTTGATGAACTCTTTGGATTTCCAGGACTGTTTAACTAAAAAATCTGGTGGCTATGGTTGAGAAAAACTGGGTCCTTATTTGGTTTTTCAGTAAATAATGATCATCTTAACATGGCAATGGTTCTGTAGATATCAAATGAACATTTGTCCATGAATACCTTAGCTGTCATACTTAAATCTTTTAGAAAACCTGTGAGGAAACCAAGGACTTTATGTGATCTAGAGCAGATCGAGGCACTAGAGAGAAATCTAAATATGGCACTTCTATCATTTGTCTTTTTCGATAGACACATCTAGACCTGCTTTTGGATCATGCTAAAAAGAGAAGAGCAGTAATGGGAGGTTTGACTCTTTTCAAAGATTTGTCTCTTCCCCCTGCCTCCCTGCTGGCTCTTCATTCAGAGCCCAACTTAGCAATTATTAATAATTTGTATATTGGTGACTGAGAGATATTTTTTCATGTGTTCCCAAAAGCCTAATTACTATGCTTTTTGTTTCAAGTAAAATATCATGTTACTTTTTTTAATTTATGAATCAAATCCTTAAAAGAACAACTCAGAGGCACAGTAAACAAATCTAATAATTTTGAATAACTGGAGTTACAGCTTAGCAGATGTTAACATTTGAAACATAAAGAGACGTAATAATATCACAATCAAAAACGTTCTATAATATTGATCAACTAATATTTAATTACTTGAGTAAACTGGTTGAAATGTTTCTGTTTGTGAAGAACAAATCGCTGTTTTTAGAGATTACATCTGTAATTGACATGATCAGACAACAAAATAAATAAAAACCAAGGTTTTATTTATTTATTCATGTATTTCAAGCATTCAAAATAATAATGAAAAGATATATAGTCAAGGCAATTGACATGAAACATGACAAAATTTGAAAAGGAGCAGGCATAGATGAACTTATGATCTTCTGCTCCTTTCTTACAGTCAGAATACAGTAAGATACTTTAAGTCTCTACTGTAAGGATTAAACTAAACACAAACATTAGCTGCAGCAGTTTGAGGAAGTTTTCGATTTCCCTCTTCTTTATGTGAATATTGTGAATAATGGCCTCATGTGCCACAGATCATTAAAACTGAGAGCATAACTACAGTTACTTGAAAATTCTAGATTGAAATGTGGCAAGAAACATCAATTAAAATAAATTATAGTTCTTCTGAAATGTTAATGAGTCGATGCTGCAGCTTAGGTTGCCAATTTCCTTCATGTCTTTATACTTTGTAGAATAAACTCGCAGCCGACAATCCTTGTATCACAGTAATAACAGAGAAGACGTCGTATTTCAGCTGTCAAATGTACGTATTATCTAAATGAATGCCGAGATGCTAATCTAACTGAGCGCTTTCTAATGTGCATTAATACAGAATTCAAATGAGGTGGGCCATAATTGATGATTGAGAGGGCAAGTCACTGAACCATAATGTTTTCTTATAAATAAATGAACAGCGTGAGATGTTCTCCCTGGTGCTTGGCCGCCTTCCAAATGCGAATGTGATTCTGAGACTCGGCAGAGTCGATGAATCCTTTCACCAAATCTGATCAACTGGAAGCGGCTCGAGGTTGAGTCGTAGCCAAACCAGAATGAGCGTCTAGAGGTCTTGCTCAGTACGTCCTGGTGATGTATAAGGATGCATTGTTAAGCATGTGCCATACTAAAAAAAAATTAAAAAAAAAAAATTAATGAAAGCAATAGGGGACAGACAGACAGGCGGTTTTAATTAGAAATAAGATTTCACAATGAGGGGCCTCATTAATAATCAAGCTGTATGTGACTTTCATTTAGCGTACAGCACCCACATTTTGTTCTCAACATTGTCTTCCAGAAATAATGTTGAGGCTCAGATTAGTTGTGATTGGACACCAATGCAAAGTGAAGATAGTGGGAGACAATGGAAACTCTGCATGCCTGTTTTCGCCTGCCAGTCGGCTACCATAGATATACTGGAGATACCAGTTGCTGGTTTATTCCACAAAACTGGCATTTCTTCCCAATCTTATATTAAATAGAAGCTTGTGAAGAATCTCAAATTAATTAATGTTTTCTTTTCTTCTTTTTTTAGAAACTGAAAAAAGTTAACTGCTTTCTTTATCCATTTGCATAAAGGTTAACTTTGTGGAGCTCGTTTTTGTAATGTTTCTTTCACTGCAGAGTGACCATGTGTGAGCAGCACACGGGCCTGTGGCAGGGCTCATTATGTTGGCGATTAAACAGCCCATCCAGATGTGACCAGCTACATTTTCCACATTCAGTTTAACACTTAAATATTTCTTCTCCCTTCTCGGCTGGAGACAAACAGCTGAAAATAAGTCGTGCCCTACAAAAGAGGAAAAACCTCAAGTGAGGAAGAACTGACACTGGAATAGTTTAACATGAAAGTATATATTTTGAAAATATATGCATCCGATAATTGAGCCACAGAATTTAGTGTAAATTGAGTTTTTTTTTTAATTGGTTAAAATATTATTTTCTGGGCAGGTTTTTGACTCCATAGAAATTGTTTGACTTTTGTCCAGAATCAGCTTTGAAAGTTGAAATTAGATGGAAAACACAACATGTGAGCAAGAATATGTTACTTTTTCTATTATTTTTATTTTATATTTTTTACAATAAGTAACATCGTTTACAGAATGCCAGACAAAATAAATTAGAAAAATGTGTAAAGAAACATTGAAATCAACTTAAACCCTTTTACTCATTGTGAAAAATATCACACGTTATGAAAACAATGGTTGTTTTCACAAAATTCCTGTTGATACTTGCATTGTTTCCCATAGAAATCCTTAAAAAATGCGTGGATGTGTGGAAATAAACCTCATGGATCTTTTACATACAGTGAAGGAACTATGATGTTTCTTTTCTGAAGTTTTGGGATTCTTGTTAGATATTAAATGATAATCGATTGGCATCTTTTAGAAAACTTAAAAATAGATTGTAGCAATTTTAAACCCAGAATGATACAAATCAATGCAGAATGGGTTCATTCTGCCACTTCTGTGCTCAGAACTAAATTCTATATCAACATTGAATAAACGTATAAAAATGAATGTTTGGTTCCTCAAATGTTTTGTTCTGTTGAGTAATTTCACTATAAACTTGTATTATAAGGTTTTAATTAGTTCAGCGAATCTCTCTTAAACAAACAAAATATATATATATATTTCTAAACTAAGCTCATCAAAAAGTAACTTTCATTATTAATATTGAAGATCTTGGAGTATTTGGCTCCATCTTAGCTGAGAACACACACTGATAATGTTTTAGTGATGATTCAAAGCGGAATTAAGATGTGAAACTAATGAAGACGTCCCCTGCTGATTTTGTTTTTAGGCAATGCCATCAGCTCCATGGGAATCTCAGCGCCTCCTCCGGTGGAACACACTCCGGTGCCAGTTTCTCAGCCCTCCCCTCGCGTCTTCCAGGAGAGGGTCCACGTTAGCGTCAACACGCTCCCTGAATTCAACAGTGTAAGCACACACTCCTACTACTCTCTCGCTGTGTGTTGGTGCTGGAGATTCGACTCCAATCAGGGGACTGCATATCAAATCCTAATGCCGATGTTTCACTGAGGACTGTAGCAGTGATTTGAAGCCCAGCAACTTCCTGCATAATCCCAGATTATTCTTGTCTCACTTCCTCTTCTATCTCCACCTCTCAGTATGGTTCAGGATTAGCTGTAGGTGTTTGCTGCAATCTTGACTGTTAATATTCATGGGAGTGTGCTCGTCTGGTTCATATGTACAGTTGTAAGCTTAGTATATCCAGTATTGCAATAGAACCTCAGGAGACCCAGACCCACAGCTCAGGTGTTTGACTTTTTTCATTTCTTCCACACACTTCCATTTAAATACAATGATGTGGAGGGAATCCAGTGAAACAAATCAAATGACACTAACTGGTGTTTGTAATTTACGAGTTTAGATCATTGCTTGGAGTTGTTTAAAGTTTTGAGTCCTTGTCAAATGGCGCTTTAACATTTAAAGAAGTTTTAAATGTTTAAGTTTTTATTTTTACTTTTTAATTTCTTTTTATTTCTCTTTCTCACTGTTTCTTTTTTTAAATCTCTTTCTCACTGTTTATTCAATGTCACATGCTGTTTTTATTTTAATTATGTAAAGCACTTTGAAATGCCTTGCTGCTGAAATGTGCTATACAAATAAAATTTGATTGATTGATAGTCCGGCCAAGATGGAGATGTGATTGAGAAATGACAATTTCTTAAAATTGTCTTGAGTAAACATTAACGTAATGTCTCAGGGGAGTTTACAGGTCAATTTGCTGATTTGCCCATTTGAACCTGAATGTCTCCATGCTTCCCATTGTGAAAGGTGACAGCTACCTTAATTGTTTTGCTAAATTAACACACTATGCTTAGCTGGAGGACATAAATAGTGCTGTAGTGAAGCACAGTGGCAGCAAAAACATCCAGAAGTAGAACGTTCCTTCATCAGGCTGTCACTTTTAGCTACAAAAAGAAATTCAGCGTCTCGGTGAATCACAAAAACTACTCACTGATTTTTCACCAACGGCGTCACAATCATTAAAAATAAATAACAATAGAAATGATCTAATTGCATTTGAATTCATGGAACAGTTCTTTGCAAAACCCTCCACTTTGACAAATAATATTGTTGTAGGGCAGGAGATAAATGAAAATGTAATAAAATCAGGTGTGTATTGTCAGTCTAGTGTAGTATCACAGTTCAGCATTGATTCTTACTGTTCGGGTTGCATTGGAAGCTGTTATTTTTGTGCAAGCTGTTGCTTGCAAGGTCGTTGTCCATGGAAGAGGCTACCTGCAGAAAAGTGTGGCATTCGCTCTGTGACCTGCAAAACAGAGAATGCAGGAAGGAAGAGGAACCCTGGAAGATAGTGGCGTCACATATGCTAAAGCAGAAGGCTGTCCCCCAGGTGATCTGCGTTGTGCATGTAAATTTAATATGTAACATATTTATGCGTAGATGGAAAAAGTCTAATCTAAGCTGAGAACTGAAGTGTTATCACTCAGAAGTGATATCAAATAAATGCAGCTGCACATCTTCAAAACAATCAGTATTAAATTTCCATGCATTCCATAACAATCCTATTGTCCACAGTCCCATAGTGTTGCTTGATGCAAACAATGCGGTTTTATTTTCCATGCATTTGGAGTTGTTCTTTCACAGTTCTTGTCATAAGCAAATAAAAGAGCAGACAGCAGTTTTGCTCTGCTTGCCTTTGAGCTTCGATGCAATATAACTTGGAGATTTTAAAGAAGAAATTATGCTGGCCCATATAGGCATGAAGCCCCGTGGAGGACAGTTGCAGTTGCTGCTGAGATATCCAACGATGGCCGTCTTATGGCAGCAGCTTCAATGGAATATTTTATCAGGAAGAACATGACCTCATTCTCTTTGGATTTTTTTTCATGTTCAACAGCCTGTTTCTTCTCAGTCCTATTCCTGAATGTTCATGTTGTTGGAGCAGATGCAGAACTTGACAGACATTCCCAAAATACGCTGGTTTCTTTGCTAAATCAACGTGATCATAAGAACCCAGACAAACAAATAAGGTAATTAAAAGTTGCTAATGGGGATGTGGGCAGATTTGGGCAGTAATTAATAACATTTACTCAATTACAATTACTTACTTGAGTAACTTTATTGAAAAATTGGGTCCTGCTATGCGGATGTTACTTTGACATGTATCAACTCCTAAGCATGTTGTTGAAGATCCTTTCATAGGCAATGTATTTCCTAATTGCTGTGGCCTCTTTCAGTTTCATTATGCTGAAAGTAGAAAGGAATCAGAAATGTTTTGTGTCACAAGAAGTTTGAGGTACTGATTTGGCCTCCAAATTTCAGAGAAATTTCACGCATCTGTGGTTTATGTTGGACAAACAAGTCTTATCCATAAAGGCCCAGTTCAAAACGTGTAGGACTTCAAGAATCTGATGCTACCAGATGCTAGCAGCTTCTAGTTCCAAACAAATCAAGGCCATTTTGAAGGTTTAAATTCTCATCTTGAATATTTTCTTTGTATCTTTGAGGTGTTTTCATGCGCAGCAAAATCCGTGTTGTGTAGACTGACTCTTCTTGACCTTCCCTCCATGTTTCATTGTGCTTGTTAATTGGAGCAATCACTCTTTCTCTCCTCCACAGATGGAGGACAGCGACCAAGAGGAGGAACAGGAAGAGGGAGCAAATGATGAGTTCAACGTCATCCCACCATACTCTGAGAAGGACTCCAACACCGAATCAGGTGCCAGAGGGAGTCAGAGAGGAGAAGCCAGCCAAGCGGCTCTCGCTCTGCCGTTGCTGCTGCTGCCAGGTCTCTTCTTGAACTGGGAATGCTGGAACGACTGAAGACTCGACTTTTCTTTCAGCTTAGAGTTTGCAGTCGCTATCGGTGTCAAATTCATTGCAGCCCTCACTGTGAACCACAGTCGACGGTTACGGAAAAGACGTGTAAATGCCTCCAAAAAAAAAGTTTGTGTCCTATTCCTTCGAACACTGTAAAATATCCTAACTTGTTTTTAATTTTATTTCCTTTTAGGCATTTATAAGACATTACTCATCCTTCAGTTTATTTGCTTAAGTGACCTTTCCTCCATGTGAGTACATGGGTGAATTGCAAAGTGCTGTTTGGGCAGAAGCTATATCTGGAGCCTTCCTGTCTTTTAATATAAAAAGGTAATACACAGTACTTCACAAAGAAGCATATCACCCAGGGCTAACATACGCCATACACTCTCTGGAAAACCATGCCCAGTCTACTCAACTGCAACGATGCAGGAGCGCAGCTTTTGATTCCTATTTCATAACTCGTGTCGCATCCATTTCTCTGTTGCTCCTTTGGCTCTTCCTCTATCTTCATCATGCTAAAAAAACCAACAACAATCCGCTTTAGAACAAGCTAATAAAACAGGAAGCAGCATTTAAACCATTTTGTGAAAAATAAAAAAAGGATATCTTAAAAACTGCTTCATTTCACAAGACAGGGATGAGCTTCAAAATGATGCGCCGTCTCGTTTTGTATGCTTGTTCTAACTCCACTCGCCGAAAAGCATGACAAAAGTCACTTCGCTCTTTCTTTTTTTTTGTTAACACACCACTTAGCATTATTCCTCATGCACCAAGCGGCAGAGAACTCAACCGCGGGCGAAAGTAATGAGATCAGATTCCATTGTAGAAACGGTGTTGGGAGAAAAGCAACATAAGCAATTACTGCACGATTCAAATTGCTCCCATGCAGGGGGGAGAGTCTGGAGTAAGGCTCACGGGAGAGAAAAGGCAATTTGCTGCTGTCGTAGCCTCTCACTTTTTTATCCTTAGGAGATCTAGTTTTAGTGCTCCTTCCCCAACATGTACTTTAGATGTTTTGGAAGCAAAATGAAGCGATGGGGATGGACATAGGAGGCTGAAGAGCCTGCTGGCTGCTCTCGTCACCGGCCAGCACATCCAGCCATTCTCTCTGCTTGAAATATCTTTTGCTGATGTTAATGGTTTTTCCTCTCACGGCTCATTTTCCTGTAAAATTAAGGAGCTGCGGATACAGAGGTGAAAGGAAGTTTTCGTAGAGAGATATAAACCAGTCTAATTTCAAAACGGGTTTGAAAGAAATAACTAAACCAAGTTCTGTAAATATTTTTGGGGTTTTTTGCGTTTGAACTCAGAATTTGCAATGATTGAACTGAAATTCATCGGTGGTGTCTCAGATCGAGAGGAAAAGGCTGAATGACCCACAGCTTTTTTGAAGTGTAGTGTCTGGTCTTGTTTACTTGACAGGTTATTAAAATGAAGACTTAACTTTGGATGCAAACTGAGAAGGACAGAAATGTACTGAAAGCCAACAAGCAGCGCTTCCCTCCATCCTTCTTCACATTTTCTAGAAGTCAACGTTAAGCTTTAATTGGATTTTGTGAGTTTAGCAAATACGACTTGACTGTTAAATGCTTTAGGGCAAAGTGACATCATGCTGTGTTTTTTTGACCATTCCTTGCAGAAAACAGCCAAGTGGATGGACGACTCTTCAGTTTGCTAAAGCTCCAAAGTCCAAACCAGACAAACTGAAATACAGTGTCAGACTGGGCATCAAACGCTTGTGTTTGGTTTTAATAATGTGATCATGAGCGCTCTGAGCTAAATATGGTGGTGTAATAGTGAACTATACACCAGTGTCAGAAGCTCTTGTTCTGTTATGGTTCTCTGTTCCTCTCAGTGATCCCAAGCATAGTCAACTGAGTCCAAAGGAACTAGACTTGTTTTTAGACCCTTAAAGATGTTTGATATCAGTTTCATTTTAATTCTCATTTAAGGTGTTTTTTCAGTAAGCACACTTTCTTGGTCAACTACCAACTTTGTGGGCCTAAAGCCCATCCAGGCAAATCAGGAGTAGAAAATGCTGGATTATTATATTATATGGTTCCATGTTATAATTTTAGTCCACTTAACTCAATCAGATGCTAAAGATTGTTTTCTTGACTACGACCACATTTCTGTCCCAACTGAAGTTCCAGTTAATTGTTGCACGACATCTGAATCAACACATCTACAGTCATCAATAATCTCAGACCTGCTAATATTTAGCTTTCACCATATTTCCCCCAGAAATATTTTGACAGAGCTCACAGAAAATGTTTTGCTGCTTCACAAACACGGAACATCTTAAAATCTAAAGACTAGTTTGTCAGCTAAACTTGACCCTGGTGTGGGCATCCGCATCCACCAAAGCTTTTCACTTGAAATACAATATCCTACCAAATATTCCACCCTGCAGTTCTTTGTGATTGTAAAACTGCATGCACTGAAACTGACAGCTGAAATTCGATATGTTGTCCAGCTCAACATCCTGTATCCAGAAAAGACAGTGAAAAATACCAATAAGTGCAGCGACGACTTGTTAAAACCTAATTTCAACTGAAGAGTTGTCATTTTGTGCTGAGAAAAACGTTGATGAAACGTGACAGAGGTACAGCAGTCAAAAGAGATCCTTTTATTATAAATAGAAACATCAAAACATCAAATATGGCTGACCTACACAGTTTTGCAAGCCTCCCACAAGCCAGTAGGCAGTTATGTAAATAAATATAGACATACACCAACAACAGAGAAGTCAAGTTAAGCCAGGAACTCTGATCAGATCCACTGAGGGATTAGAATCAGAAACCGAGTCCAGCAGACTCAGTTCGATCGGGGACCAAGATTGCAACATTTGTTAGATCATCAGGTGGTGGTTTCACATTTCTTTGTGCCAAGCAAACCAAACTCTTTCAGAAACCTACTTACCCCCTCGCTTCTGTTGGCTCAAGTCCAAGAACCACTGACAGAAACAACATGAAAACGTCTGAAGAAGACATGAGCGCAACTTCCTTCTTGACAAAAAGTAAACAAAAATGGAGTGGCGTCAAATTTCAGCGTCTCTAGAGTTCCTCTTTTATTTTTTGGCAAAGGACTACGAGTCATTTTCCCTACTAGCCCTAGACTTTTGACTCTTGAACATCAGGAACTGGTACCCACTCTGTTTTAGCATTTTTGTTTTATGAGCTTTCGTATATTTTGTCAGTACATACCATTAATGTCCCACATTGGTTCTGTTTGTTGAGGGGTTTCAAAGAAGAAAAACTCTACATTTATAGAATCTAAATCTTCAAAGAACTGTGTAAATACCTATCAAATTAGACAGTTTGTAGTTTATATCATAAGAGTAGTAAGACCATGTACAGCACTGTTTCACATGCTAAATTTATTGTAAAAACATATCAAACATAGCAGATGTTTCTGTGTATTTCCTGTAATGTTGTGCCATAGAAAAAAAAGTATGTCAGTTTGTTTACAGAATAAAAAGTCTCATTAAAATGTGTTCTTGTCTAACACACCCGATGCTTCTGATTCAAGCTAATCGCACTGTTTAAGAGTACTGAGAGTTTTATTTTATACACTGACATACCCATCTAAATACACTTCCATGTTCACATATTTCTGAAATTCAACTTCTACTTCTACAAACAATTTCTCGTTTGTTAGTGTGATACTTTGAAATATCCTTGCTTTAGTTTAAGCAGTTTGGGAGGACAGTAGCTCTACTATGAAGTGCTAAGCTACATTAAGTCACAGAGGAGAGTCAGTGGAAGCTTATTCACTTGGTGCCTTCAGATAAGCTTAAAAACAGTGGATAGAGCTTAATTGAATGGGTTTCCTTGGCCAGGCAGGTGGATTCAAGCATTATATCACAAAATATGACACAAAAGGTTGTAAAATGTGCTTTTTTCTGGTGATGCAGACCTGTTCTCTGAAACGATGAGTCCTACCTCTATGTCTATTAGAAGAATCTGGATTTGGCATAACAGACTATACTGTAAAGTTTGGTACAAAAAGGATCATGATTTGTGGCTGTTTTCTAGAAGTTGGGCTTGGCCTCTTTCTTCCAGTGAAAGGAACTTGTAATCCTTCAGCACACCAAAACATTTTGGACAGCGTTATGCTTCCAACTTTGGTTTTCAATTCACAAGTCCATCAAGAGATGGATGGGTGAATGGGTTGTGGGCTAAGCTGATTGACCTGCACAGATCCTGACATCAAAACGATAGAATAAAATAGAGTACATGCTGCTATTCAGGCTTTCTCAACCAACATCACTGTCTGACCTCACAGATGCTCTAAAGATTCCCTTCAACACATTCCTTAGTCTCATGAATTGCCTTTCTTGAAGAGTTGCAAAGGGTGGACTGGCTTCATATTTGACCCGTGTAGGTTTTATATAACTGATATTAAAATGTTTGCAGATGAGAAAATCATTTATATCAATACTTGTTTCAACATAGATTGCAAGGTTGATGGGTCAAAAATTTAAGCACATCCTATTGAAGCAGGATGCTCAAGTCCATTCCCAATGAGGTGCCATCCTGCAACTACTGGATGGGTTCCTTCTGCAACACACCTGGATCAAATGAATGACTCATTAGCAGGTGTTTGGAGAGCTGAGTTATTGCCAGAGAGCAAAGTTCAGACGTGTTGGACTGTTGTTATTCAGAAGCAGCGACTAAAACAAATAAATTCACAGTTTTTCTACTATTGATATACCATGCCAGAAATGTTGTCACTATCTATGTTCTTACATGCCAGCGGGGATAACAATTGGTCAGTGGGTCGACTACTCAAATATTGTGGGTTTGATTCCAACTTCCTCCTGCAATCGGTTGAAGTGTCCCTGAGCAAAGCATGTAACAAACTGTATAAGTTATACCTGCTGGTGTGTGAGTGTGTATGTTTTGAGTACTAAAGTGTTCCTAAAGCGTCTTCAGTATGACTAAAAACGTGCTGCATAGTTTCAGTCCACTTTACATTTTCTCAGTGAGTTGATTAAAGGGCCTTAAAGATGCAACGTCCAGATGCAGTTTTCACTGGAATGGTTTGTGATCAAAAATGAGCAAATACAGGCAGCAACAGATTCTGGCATCAGTCTTTGCTTTAATTACAGCTTCAGGGCTTCAGGGACTCGTTTACAAGCCCAAACTCAGCCGCCTGACTGCAAGGCTAAGTTGTTCCTTAATATTCCCCAATGAGGAAATGTATCCTCTCTATTTTACCCATTGTGTTTATGGGCAGAGCAACTGGGCTCACTGGAGGTTTTGCATGTTTTACCCATACGTTGTAGGATTCTTAAAATTATTATCACTGCTTGACATTTTAATAACAACAAAACCTTTGCTGGTTGTAGATGGCAGTCGTTTAAATCGTCTGACACGAGGGGCTATTACACTTCAGACCAACACAGATAACAAAGAGTTTCAAAGATTTATGTGAAAAAACAGCAATAAAGAAGGTTTGCTTATTCATAGTATAAATGAATAATGTTGATCATATTTATTTGGAAGTGTGTAGATTTAAATGTTGGCCCTGAAAATCCAATCTTTAGATATTTTCTCCTGAAGGAATTTATTTCCGGAAAGATCTTCACTGTAAGGATGGCGTTAATGTTGAAATCACTTTTAAACTATTTAGAAGCTGGATTCAAATCTGGAACTTTGAACTGTTTTCGATATCCTCATAATACAGGGGAGAGGGTTTTATGTGAATTCGATTTAGTGGATTTGGATTCTATAAAGAAGCATTGGGAGAATGCCAGGTATCATAATGGGACAGTATTGTCAAGCTGTAAAACCATAACCTTCAAAATATCTTTCAGAGATTATGTAATCAACCAAATAAAATTATACCTCTTTTATAAACATTATCTGAAAAGATTGAGACCTCAGTCAGATGAGAAGTGCAATTCTCAAGTATTGCACTTATAAACACAATGAAAAGACCTTTACGGCTATTTTTGCTAATAATTGCATTCACAGTTAAAAGTACACTTATCCTTTTCAATTAGCGGTTCAGCGTGGATTCGGCAGCAGAATGCTCTGCACATGATTTATTTGAGTTCAAATTTAAGATCTTTTTACTGCGAGGCGACAGTAATCACAAGTGAGCCGCTGTGCCGCCACAGGAGACGCTTGAACCGCCTAATATCCCAGCAGTGTGCTCATAATACGTAAAAGATTAGCAGTTGCTTTAATGCTTATTAATTAAGTAAATCGGTGCACCCGTTTTCACATAATCCTATGTCAACATACTGAACTTGTCTTCATATAGTGCAAAAGAATGTATTTTTCTGAACTTGGCTTCAAACCAAGAATATTAAAGCACTAAAGAAAATTAGGTTTCCTTATTAATATGATAATTTGTGCAGCAAGAAATTCTGCAGTCTAATCAGATCACCCACTTAGTTTTTTCCCCTAGTTTTTGTTCATGAGTGCAGTTCCTGAACCGATGATTTGTCCCGACTCTTGCGCTACATAAATTCTCAGACCCCTGCTAACATTAAATGATGTTACACTTTTAGTGATTGTAATTAATTTGTAATATTATACATGAAAAGCTGACATAAAAAAAATTTAATTTGATGTTTCTGTGAGCTTTGAAGCGTATAAGACTAATTAGTCCTGCATAACTCACTCTGACAAACATGATTTACAATTGAAATTTTGCAATACATGATGATAGTGGACTTTCAATAATGTTGAGAAACACTGTCTGCTTTAAGTAAATAGCATCTAATCTTTATTAATCTAAGATGTGGATCTAATGTCTGTTGGACATTTTGAGACTGAAATTAAAAATGTAAAAATCAAACAACATACTCAGGTTGTTTAGTAATATAATACCAGTTCAAATGAATACAGTTAAGACAGTATTGAATTAAATCAGATCAGACTTTCATAATATTATCTCATTAAGCTTCCCGTTTCTCCAGACCCTGCGTGCCTCCGGCTTGTGTTTGGATCCTCCACAAGCACACATCAGGACGCTGCCGTGTACAGAAAGTTTAAAAACTAAGTGCCAGAGGTCAGGACTGCCGTTCGAGGCAAAATAAACCGTTGATGAACAGGAAAACAGAAACGTGAACTGCTGAGTGAAATGCCCACATGCTTTCATCAAGACAAACTGCAGCAGTGGCTGAGTAAACAGATAAGCTCGTCTTGAATGAAAAAGGGTAAAATAATCAGCTAAAGCAAGAGCAGAGTGGGATTTACTGATAGCAATAACCTCATTTCACCTTTACTTACTATGAACCTGTGCTCATCCTTTGAAATCTGCCTTAGCTCCAAAACACCTGTTTTTAAAGTTTGAAGTTTGGAACGCAGTATACGTGACTAGAGGATAGTAT
>CAEGAF010067856.1:0-25620 GCA_903067075.1 Micropoecilia bifurca | reverse complement strand
TTTTGTGTGTTTGTTCCTGATACTAAAATTCATTGTCAACCCCCCCCCCCCCCCCCCCCCCAATAGTTAGAGACAGGAAGTCCCAGGAGAAAAAGTTTGGGAACCACTGATCTAACTGAAGAAGTAAAAAATGTTTAATTTCATTTTCAGTGGAAAATGTCAGAAGGAGAACAGATTCTTGCCTAAACTTATCTGCAGTCAGATCAAGATGCCAGCTGCTTGTTTGGGAGGCACAACATAAAAAAACATTCCTGTCCTACTATCAACTGGAGCCGTGTGCTTTGTTCCAACGAGACTGAGATGAAGCTTTTCAGAGACAAACATGTTAGTTGGGCTTGGCGTGAAACAAAGGATGAATATGTAGAAAATCACTTTTTATGCTCCAGCCTGGAGAAGAATAGGAGCAAAACGGGTTGTATTAACATGCGGAGGGAATGACTCTCTCTGGTGGTAAAACTGTAAAATTGTTAATGTTGGAGGGTTTTCTTTTCCTCAGTACTTAAACTCCTTTATAGAATTTTTCTAAAGATTTTAAAACGAGATCACATTTCTTCAATAAAATTTTAATTTTAAGACTTTTTACCCAATAAGTGTGACATTCCTTCTGTTGGTTGATGATTTTTTTCAGATTTATAACCTACCAAAACCATTAGTTTCCTTTAAATACACAAATTTTGAATAATAATTAGGAACAAAGCAGCTTTAGAAAAAGTTCATCTAGCAAGTTTTCAAAATCACAATGAAGCCATTTGGCCACTTTGTCACTTTCCTCGATGATTTTGGCATCTTCTGCTGCTTCAGAGCGAAGAATCAGTCACACACACTGGAGGCCAAAGTAACCAATCGCATTCAACTTGACACCACCATGTTGACTTTTCTCTTCTAAAAACTCATTTTAGACTCAACATTATCAGGATGTCATCATTATTTTAATTTAAAACACAGACAAGATCAAACTTGTCCTGTAGAAATTTCTCTAGTAGGTCTTACTCTAAAATAAAATATTTAGTATTAAACTTTAATTTTTTTTAAATGGATTTAAGTGACTGTATGAATAGAAGACATGATTATACAAATATTATTTATCTGCACTCATTTTCTCCTCTTCTTCCCCTGTTTTTCATGTGGATTTATTCATCCATATGAACCAACCAGTTTATGGTTTTGCATTTGTTATGAAGGAAAAAAGACTTTGGAGCCCAAATCTGCAAGTCTTTGACAAAAGGTGGAGAAATTGGTGACTCTGTAAGAATGGAAATATATCTACTGGGAATTAATCTGAAAAAATGCAAATAGCCTCACAGGAAATGAATGACTCGTATAGTAGAAGGAAGATTTCCAGGAGCATAAAGCTTCAGCTCAGGTTCTGTTTAAAAGATAAACAAGATGTGTTTTTGACTCATTGATAAATAATGAAATTGCATCTAAAATACGCATGACCAAAAAAAAACATGCTGTGACTGAATCAGTAAAGATGGAGGAAGCCAAAAACAGGATGCCATTAAATGAAGATTTGCGTTGCATCAGCATATTCAAAAATAGAAGATGAGGGAGTCGTATAATCACATGCAGAGTCGGTAATGAACAGCTTTAATGAGACACAATAAGGAGCCGGAGGAGTCGGGTTAAATGTGGAAGAGTGAGATTGGGCTCAGAGTTACTCGGGTTTACGGTTCTGATCCAGCAGCAAAGACTCAAAAACCGGCTCATGTGGGAGAGGTGGGAAAAAAATCCTCTGTGGTTGATCCCCTTCAGCGCTGCTCAGATATCATTTACTCGCTCATACGGGGGTAAATTTCCAGGTTTTATGTATTTGTTTGCAGAGAAAGAGTTAAAGTCATTATATTTGATAGGAGAAAACATTTTGTTAGACATAATGAAACATTTTTCCGGCAGTTTCAATGGATTTTGAGAGGCTTACAGAATTATTCAAAGCTTTTCAACTGTTTAGTTCCCTTTTTGTAACTGAATGTTGCAGATGTTTGATTCTGAGTTAACACTTAAAACTGTGAGTTCACTGCAAAGACACCAAATCTTACCCATGATTGCTGGTCTAGTTTCTACAGCAAATATCTTAGCACACTTGAAATAAGACAAAATTAATTTATAAGGAACCTTTCATCAGTAACTTGCTTCAAGTAAATATTTCCCTAATATTGATTTAGAAGGGTGCTAACTAACTCTACTGACAGATTACTTTCACTTATTGACTTAAAAAAAGCTCCTATATCTTGTTTAGTCCAGTTTTGTCTCATTTCAAGTATACTAACATATTTACAGGAGGAACTGGACCAAACATACATCTGAAATAAAACAAAACTAACTTAAAGTAACTTTTTAACAAGAGCTTGTTTTGGGTGAATAATTCCTTGATGTTGATGGAGAAAAAACTGGTTATGAGGTTTTGTGTTTTTGCTGTGTGTTTCCAGGAATGCATTTTCCAGACACACACACACACATACTGAAACACACCTTGCTGTGCCAGCTGTGCTTTACCTTTTCAGACCTCTGGTGGTTGGTTAAGCTAAGCTGACTCATGCCTGCTTCAGGCTCTGGTGGGGTTCGCTATGCAGAATTATGTCCTCATCAGACACTGTACAGTTGTCTCCACACCCGGTTTTTGTGATTCTGCAAACTTGTTTGCAGCAGTAAGATCCTGTGGCCTTTCTGTGTGGAGTTTATGCTCTTGCTGTGGATGGATGAGGTTCTCTGAGGTTCTCACTGGTGTTTGTTTGTGTGTTTGTGGTTGTTTTTATGGTTTTGATGAACTGCGATCCTGTCCACTATAAAAAACCAGAACATCTCACCAAGTATGTTGTTCTAGTTTCTAGTTCACACATATCTTAATACACTTGAAATAAGACAAAACTAACTTAAAAATAACTTTTCAGCAAGAAATGGAAGCTTGTTTTAAGTCAATAATTCCTAAATATTAATTTTTAAAAAGTAAGAGTTTCATTGGTAATTTTTTCACTCAAATATTTACCCATGTTACACATGAAATAATCTTTAGAATATTTAGAAATATTGACTTAAAACAAGCTTCTAAAACTTTTTTTTTAATCTTATTTGAAGTGTACTAAGATATTTTCACTAGAAGTTAAACCAAAACCTTTAGTAAGACTCTGAGTTTTTACAGTGTTGGCTGACCAGACTCTCATCAGCCATCTTCATATTTGATCTGATTGGTGTGTCGGTGCTCGTTTCTCTCTGCTCACATTTCCAGCCATCAGTCTCTCTGTTGCTGCTGTTTATCTAGAGAAACGTTTTGGGTCGAGCCGTCATGTCGCTCCCGCTGTTCAGCAGTCGCTCTGCAGAAAGTCCATCTGAAGGAATGCAGGCTGGTATTGTGCAGCTGCAGGAGCGAAGCAGATAATCCAGTGGTGGAGAAGAAGGTTTAGAATCAAGGTCAACTCCCGTTTTCTCACCAGGAGAAGCTAAACGCTCTGCTGTTTATCGCCTTTTCACATCTGCATTTAAAACTCGGAAAGGCATCAAGGTCACATTTCTTTATCTGTGAGTGTCTCCACAGGCATCATGGGAGTTGTAGTAATTCCTTAGCGGAGGTGGGACTTGAAGAGGCACAAGAATAGATGGAAGTGTTTAACTTTATCTGGCGTTTAAATGCCTCAGTGCATTAAAACGTCCGGCTGCAAGGACAGAATCTCAGTAGCCTAATGACCAAACTGGCAGTAACTCATGAACACTGGTTGTTTTCTCTGGATTCACCTCTCTGTGTTTTCATCACATTTTCAATAACTGCATTAATGTCTCATACGTGTGTTTTTGTTTTTGTCTTATTAATGATAATTTTTTAAATATTGGCTTTTGTGGGTTCTGTAGGTTCAAAGATGATTTCTGTCCTGACCACTGATCTTAAAGTTGCAGGATTTGCTCACTTTTTAAAATTACAAGATGCTAAGTTGCTGCAATTCACTAAAACCGAGAAGCTGGAGCTCATCAGCCATTTCTAAACTCCTTCCTCTGGAGCTCAGAGAATAGATTTTACAATATTTGTGTTAGTTTATAAACCACTTAATGGTTTTGGACCCAAATGAAAGACCTGGTACAGTCCAGTCCTCTCAGGTCTGACCAAATACTTTTGATCTAGTTTTCAGTGGAAATGCCTTAGTCCACTTGAATAAGAGAAAATTAACTCACAAGTAAAGTTTCAGCAAGAAACAGGAGCTTGTTTTGAGTCAGTAATTGTTGAGTATTGATGAAGTGTGATGTTTTCCACTCATAACAAAATATTTTTTCCATTATAAGTAAAATAATCTGCATTTGTTGTTCCATATCAGACTTATTGTGCAGAGAAACAAATAAAACCAACACAAAATAATGTGCTATGAGGAAATAAAGTGAATGCTACAAAACATACCAATAAACTTATTTATTCAATCAAATGATTAAAGCTAGAAAGTGATTATCACAGATTAATTTACAGAAGTTCTTTGTCTTAAGCTAAAAACCATGGAATGCTTCACTGAGAAACTGCAGTTTGTTCGATTGTTTTTAAAGCTACTTTGTTAAACAACAAGCAGCTGAAACAAACAATCACACAGATGAAGGTTTGTTAAGATTTTAACGGACAGAGAAACGAACTGCGCAGGTTTTATCCTTTATTTTTACAATCGGAACCATTTCAGATTAATCTGATGTGCAGAAAAGTGATTGAACAAATTCCACACAGACTCTCATCTCAGGCGGTCCAACTATCGGTCCGACTATCGGTCCGGTCGGTCCAGCTTCGGCTAATAATCAGGCAGAGTGGATAAATGGCAGCTCACTGTGCTGAATCACTCAAATCTGTGTGTGTGTGTGTGTGTGTGTGTGTGTGTGTGTGTGTGTGTGTGTGTGTGTGTGTGTGTGTGTGTGTGTGTGTGCGTGCGCGTGCGCTCATTCACAAATGCAGTGACTCAGTAATTATTGCTCCTCCTGTTGATCTAGATTTCAGGGTCTGTCACTCAACGATAACCTGCTGCTGTCTGGAGGTTTGAATGATCTGAGGGTCAATGAAATGAATAATGTTTGCAGATCTTTTCTCTGCTCATTGAAGCTGTTTGATTTCATGGGTAAATCAAAAGATTTACCCATGAAAATCTTCTAGTTTTCATGGGTAAATGAAAACTAGAAGTACAGTACAGTTGGTCCTAATGACCAACTGTACTGTACTGACAGTTGGTCATTAGGACCAACTGTACTGTCAGGTCCTAATGACGCTTATTCAGCTCATCTATATAGTATCATCATAATAAAGAGGGAAATGATTTTACAATATCTGTGAAATGTTCTCAATACGTTTTGCAGCCGTCGTTCTGATTCTTCACATTAATGTTGTAAATTATTGGTAAACACTTCCATAATGCTCCAAGTTGTTCTCTAGATGATTTCTTGTTTAAACAAAGATTTTTCATGTTTCTTCATGTGAAAATAAAATGCTGTGTTCTTCAGGTTTTTCCACCAAATAGTTTCCTGTTCTTAACTAAAGTTTCTTTAGATTCTAGTTTCATTTCTTTACTGGATCAGTGAAAGAACCGGCAGAGAGCCAGTCATGAGTGTTTCATTCATTTATTGACTGATTTACTCAAAATCCTCGTTTAGTTTGGTTGGACATCAAATGGATGATTAAGAGATTCTTTAAAACACAATTTTAGATGTTCTGTGTGAACATTAGCTGTGTTTGTGGAAACCCTTTTAAAGCTGAAACAGATTGTCTGATGTACACAGAACGGATGGTGATGACTTCACAAATTTAATCTCTCAGCAATTTCAGATCATTATTTATGTGTTCCAATTAAATCCATGTATTTGTCTTAGGAATGCACTGATCTACTGTTTTTACCTTTGATACCGATTCTGGTACCGGTGGTTTATTCTCGGCCGATATTGATACAATACAGAACTGATTTAAAATGTTTCTTATTTAAAGCCAATGTCATAAATTACAAATTTACTGGATAACTCTGCACCAGTACGGCTCACATAAAATACACCAATAGCTTCACAAGGTTAGTCAAACATGCAACAACAACTTTAATTTGTTTAATTAGGAAATAAATAAATGTATTGTTTTAAATTGATTAAAACAATAGGTTGATTCTGTGGGTCAAACAAAAATAAACTGCATCAAATCTTCTTTCAAATGGTTCAGAAAGTGAAATTAGGAATTCTAAATATATTGTAAAATAATTGCGATCTAGAATTTTTTTAATATTGTGACCGATAAAGATATTATCAGATTGCTGCATCTCTAATTTTGCTGTATTTTTTTAACCGTACGCTGCAGTTATGTTACTGTCTGTATCTACTCATATATTAAACTGCAAAAACTCATAATGTTACAAATTTTTTTGATCTAGTTTCTGCAGATACACTTTAAATAAGATGAAGCTAACTAACAAGTAACTTTTCCATAGTAAGTCCATAATTCCTTGATATTTATCAATTACTAGTTATAATAGTCATTTTGGATGAATATCACTTATGCCAAGACATTTTCTAATTCTATAGGTGAAATAATCTTCAAATGGATCAAGTATTTCTTCATCAAAATTGTTATTATTGATGTGAAACAAGCTCCTATTTTGTGCTGAAAATTTGCTTACAAGTCAGTTTTGTCTGACTTCAAGTGCACTAAGGTATTTACACCAGAAATGAGACCAAATATATTGGGTAAGATTTTGTGTTTTTGCTTTTTTCTTCATGTACAGATGGTAAAAACAGCATAACTGCAGTCTGGATGTACAGCTGGAGGTTTCTGGGAGTCACTCTAATAAGCTCTGCTAACCTAGCTAACTGGCTAGCTGTTGCTACCAACTGTAGTTTGTTAACCTGCAGTGTGTGTGTGTGTGTGTGTGTGTGTGTGTGTGTGTGTGTGTGTGTGTGTGTGTGTGTGTGTGTGTGTGTGAGTGAGTGTTTGGATGTCAGCATCTCGTCTCCCTGGTGATGGCCTGCAGCAGCTGAAGGAATGCACAGAATTTCATAACATTTCTCTTAAAGAATTCAAAGTCCCTGCAGCGTGTGAGCAGGCTGGTTTATGTAAAATTTAGTAAAGTTATTGATTATGAATAAAACCGTGCCTGGCGGGGGAGGAAGGGGAGGGAGGGCGATGATGCCTGTCTGTCTGTCTGTCTGTCTGTCTGTCTGTCTGTCTGTCTGTCTGTCTGTCTGTCTGTCTGTCTGTCTGTCTGTCTGCCTCCCCTTCATTCAGGCTCTGGATGCTCTCCTGTCTGTCTGTCACGCTGCGCTGAATAATTCACTCCGGTTCTTCAGGGAGCTGTCAATCACATCTTTCAGAGTTTGTGTGTGTGTTTGTGAAGAGATCTAGCGTTTCCTACCAGTTCTCTCCTGTTATTCGCTCTCTTTTACTTTCACCCTGTAATCAGCGAAGAAGCAGGTAGGGCTGGGTTTTGGCGACGAGGCTTGATGGATGGAGTGGTTCTGAGTGTGAAAAGCGTGAAACACACCTGTCATTCCCCCCCCCCTTGTCCTCCCCTACATCCTCACATGCTCACAACACGTGTTTCTAATTGTTTATGTGCTGCATGCTTGCTCAGTTAGGGTTTATCCTGCGATGCATGTTATTAGCCTGTGCCTTGCAGCCATATGCGTGTGCGCGCTTATTGAAGAGTGACTGTGTAGAAAAATAACTCGGGCGCAAAAATGTGAGAACACACTGTTTACCAACGCTCCTATATTACCTCTGCCTCTGCATGTCATCGCTTCAAAAGCAGGACCTGCTCCCATTAAACTGGCAAACTCTGGCATTTAAGGAGGAGCGTTAAATCAAATTTAGGCTGAATGCCAAGCAGCAGCAGCAGTGAGCAGTGAACACGCCACCAGGACTGCATTAATACCAGCCTCTCTAATCAAAGAGGGAAGTGTAGCGAGGCGCTGCAGTTATTAAGACTATAAAACACACATGTAGATACTGTAGACGGATTTCATGGTGTCAAGCATGAAGGCCAGGCTGCTGTTGTCTTCTGCTGAATTTATCACAGCAGCAGAGGCTTCCACTCACCCTGAGCTGTACATTAACACATTATTTGGTGGATCGATTGAATCAGATCAAACTCTGCTTCTCTAGATCCTCGCCTCCCGTTTGCTTTGAAAAGTACAGAAGAGGATTAGGGCCAATGAAAGAAAAAAGAGAATTTTGACATTTTTACTCAGAATTCTGACTCAGGATTATAACGTTTGTTTTAGAATTCTAAACTCAGAATTCAGATGTTATCTCCAGAAGTTTGACTTTAATCTCAGAATTCTAACTTTTTCTCAGAGTTCTAACTTTTGTTTGTCAAAATTCTGACTTTTTTTTCCCAGAATAATGACTTTAATCTTCTGATACCAAAAGTCAAAATTTTGAGATACTAATAGAGTTCTGAAATTATAGTCAGTTTTTTTTTCCTGTGACTCTGATCCTCTTGTGTTGTAAAGGTAGTGGCATTAAAAAACACTTCCATTGTTTTTTAAGTGTTACATTAGAATAGGTGAATGGAAACTGTAAAATTTAAAATAGCTTCAATTTTTCAAAAAAAAAAGCTAGCATGTACACTTCAAGTGGTTTAAGGCTTTTCTGAAAAGAGTTAATGTGCTAAAGTTGGAAACATATTTGTTGTATGAGTTCAGATGTAGCAAACGTTCCCACTCACTATGGGGTCTGTACCTTACCAGAGGCACAAAACTAAGAATAAATACCAATAGTATTTTTGGTGTCTGGAAAATGAAATGTTTTAAAAACCTTCCAAATGTAATGTCACAAATCAGCAGGCACTGCCCCTCACTTAGCAACCCGAGCAAAGCAAGGGCTGTTACCTAGCAACCCCATCGAAACTGGCTGTACAGCTTCATGCGATGTACAATGGCTGCTGGAAAAGACAAGTGTTTTATTGTTGACTTAACATCCAAAAACCACTTGATGCATTCTTGTTGGTTGTGCAGGAGGTTCCACTTCTGCTTTTCCAAGATGAACGGTTGTATAATTGTTCATCTGTTTGCAGCCATTTTCATGTGAGTGTAAATGTTGAGTTGTGGCCAGCTGCATCTTATCTGCATTTAAAATGTCAAGACGCTGTAAAACGACTCAAAACAGACTAAAATCTCATTATCTAACAATGACTTCATGCAAAACATGTAATAAACATGTTTAGTAAAACCTATAGATCTGTTCTAACCTGTTCAAGGAAGCATAACTAATAGATGTTCACTGATGACCTTCATCCTCGGTCTTCACTCCAGGGCAAAGCCTGGTCTCCTCAACCCAACTAAAATCTTATTTAATATGCATATGACCAGTGATTTGAGTCGTGTGTTGCAGGTCTGGTACCAGTTTGCTTTGAGAGATCCTGCAGGGGGCAAACTGCCCCCGACAGCGCAGCTTCCAGGATGCCCTCATTACTCACAATGCTCTATTATAATGAAGTGGCATTTAATGGAGGGCAGAACTGAGCTGAGTGGGACTTTTCAACGCTAACAGGTTTTCTCTGCTGTTGGGGGGAGCTGTAAGCAATTACTTTAGAAGATTTTTGGCACTTGCCTTTTGTAACCTCTCAGTTTTGTGCTGAACATCAAGCTTACTGCCAGAAATTATCGCCTGAGAATTTGAAACGGTTGAAGTGTCTGTACTTCATGTTATAAAATGGAAAAAAAAAAAGAAAAACGTCTGTAATTTCTTAAAAACATCTCATAATAAACTCTTTAAAGAGTTTTAAACCATTCAACTCTCAGCAAAAGTCTTGATGGTGTTTGGATCTTTTAGCATCATGCTTTGTTACAACCAGAGGTCATGTTAACAAAATATTTGATGTTGTTAGCATTTTATTTTTTTACATGAAGGAAAAAAACCATTTTTGAAAAAACATTGTGAATTGTAATTCATTTGTATGAATTGTAATTCATTTGTATGAATTACAATTCACATCTTTGAATATTTGACATCTTCAACTTTACACACAGTTTATCCCAGAGGTTATGGAGCCTTTCAGGTGATTAAATTAAATAAATATGTAGACCATGAAATACATAAAATTATAAAAACTTTATGAAATAATTAAATGTCATTGAGTTATTAAGTGCATCAATAAATGAACATATCATAAAATTGTGAAATATGCAATTAAATAATTAATTGTTTCATTATGGTTAAATCTTTTTAAAGAATTTAAATAATAAACACAAGTAATTGACGACTGAGCCGCTGCTTCTGTCTGGTTCATTTCTGATTCAGAAAATGATCTGATTGGATGCTGGAAAAGGCGATTGTTGTGCTAAAAGGAGTTGGCATATCAGCAAAGCTATTCAGGGGTAAAATAGCATCTCAGTGCTAACATGTAGCAGCAGCACAGATGCTAACGCTAATGTTAGCATCCACATTTCTGAAGAAGTTCCATGAATCATCAGATGAAAGATGAAAGGGTTTAATAGCACTTTGCACCAATCTGATGGTAAAACAACCAGATAAGAAACAATAGATTTTTTATTTATTTCATAAAGGGGTCAATGCATTTTAATGAAAACATCACGTAAATATGCCAGATTTTGCTAAAGATGCTCATTTTCACCTGTAGTTCCCTTCCAGGTTGCATAACAACATACTAAATTTGTTTGTTGTTGAGCCCATGTGTTTATTTCTTCATTAATTTAGCAGCAAAATAGTTTTTGAATTGAAAATGTTGCTTATTAACCCTTAAGAGATGAGATGATCTCTAAAGAACCTAAAAGATTCACTGCTGTAGCTGAAACAAAAGGTGCAGAGTTGACTTTGTGTGTTAAAAACAAATGTTTTTATAGCTCTAAATTTATTGATGCATAGTCTTAATTCATACAAGCAGCTCTGTTTCTGTAACAGGTTTATTTAAATACACTCTCATGCTCACTGCTGCAGCTGCATAGACTGCTGTTTAAACTGTTCAGACTAATGAACAAAAAGCACGCAGTTAAAACGCATTTAAAAACTAATTATGGTCATAAATTAATGACGTTATCTAAACAGCAGCCGCCGAGGCATTAAATTCATCCCGGCCTCAGAATGTTTACGTCTCCATCCATTTTCTGTTTTCGCCTGTTTGACTCGATCGTCTCTGGCCAACCTGAGCGCCGACGAATCGGTGGCCAGTCAGAGCGTCTTGATAGATGCTTCTTATGCAAATTGATAGATGGTGTAATCTGGGACACTGCATGGACTCGGGCCTGAACACGGTGTGTTGGTTTATCTCTGTGTGCACATCGGCGCTGTGTGTTATTAGCATGTACCCTGCACACACACACACATCTCTCTCTCTCTCTCTCATTGGTACAAACGCATTCAGACACATTCTCCTCGAGTGTGTGAACTTTCTGTTCAAAGCCCAGAGGAACAGTTGTATCGTGGTGGATTCTAGTTCTCTCTCTCCCTGAGCTTTCTGAACTCACACACTCTCTGATCTGTCTCCCTGGATTTGCCTCTGTTTGACTGTGTGTGTGTGTGTGTGTGTGTGTGTGTGTGTGTGTGTGTGTGTGTGTGTGTGTGTGTGTGTGTGTGTGTGTGTGTTATGTTTGAGAGGAAAACTCTCCAAACGTGAGGACCTTTGATTTGCCCACACTCAGCAACGGGGACTATTTTGTTCCAGATGTCGGAAACAGTTTTTGATATTTTATCTCTATTTTTGTTCCTGTTGATTTCTACAAGCAAAACCTGCATTGTGGTTCCAGGAAGATATTTATAGTTAAGTTTATGTGAGCTCCTTATTTTGACTTTTCAACACTTACTCGATTTTTTTCTTTTCATTATTATTATTATTTATTATTAACATTCTTTGTGTTTATTTTAATCTCTGCCAAAGTTAAAACATCAGCTATGAATAATTATTCATAACCTCATCAGCTCGGTCTTTGTCCTTATATTGAATATATTGCTTGTCTTAACTTCTTAAATTGTGTCAATTTAAGTAAGTTTTTTGTGTATGTAATGTAATATTTCATTCTTTAACCTGCTCATGTTGATGACAAAGGTCTGGATTATTTTTGAAGGTTTTGTCTTTAAATTGTATTTTTGTTGAGCTAATGGGAATAAAATGGATATTTAAAAGGTTTTCTGACCTGTGACCTCTGACCTGGTCACATCGGGGTCACATTTAGAGTTTGAATATCTCCCAGTTCCTTCTGCGTGTTTAACTTTTCTGTCAGTGTATGAACTTAGTTGTCACTTTAAACAGAAGAACATCTTGATTCTGTCTTGTGAAAAAGCTGAAGTGTTGTTTTTATGAGTTGCAGGAGCCTTTTGATGCAGCTTATATGAGGCACACACACACACACACACACACACACACACACACACACACACACACACTCTGTGCTCATCCTGTTGATGTTCATCCTGTTTCCCTCCATCATTTTGAGCCATTTTAATGTAAAATGTAATGTAAACTCCAGCACTCACTGGGTAAAAGTGGAGCTCCACCTCCACCTCCACCTCCACCTCCACCTCGTCTCCAGTCCATCACAGGGAAACGTTGGCTGAGTTCACTCAGCAGCCAAAGGTGACCTGCATCCGATTTTTTTCTCTGAAGTTTGATTCTGCTCTTTTCCTCTCTCATAATATCCAATTTGTGCCACTTCCATGTGTATCCGATTGTTCACAGTCTGAACGGTCATGTCTTATAATTCTGCACCAAAAGAAGCCGGAAGCAATAAATCTGGACATAAACAGTGACTGACAATAATAGGCATTATCTTTGGAAATGAGTCGGTCATGTGAACGTAGCCATGGAGACACACAGGACTAAACATCCACTCACTCTAATGCGTAAGAGCAGCTCAGACCGACACATGAATCAAACGGTTTGGTTTTATGACTGTGAGGAAGTTTGAGCACCAGCTGAGAACCTGGACATGCAGAAAGACCCAAACCAAGATTCAAACCCAGAACCTTCATGCTGCAGGAAGCAGTGCAGCTTCCTGCTCTAGTTTTCTGTTGATGAAAAAGTAAAAAGAAAAAGACAACAAAATGCTGCTAAAAGGTCGATTGTGCTGATTATAAGACGTAACCATGACGATGGTGACATGTCCAGTGTCTATAGCTGCGATAAATGTGCAAATTAGAGTTATGAAGATAAACTCACTTCATGCAAACATGTTTTTACTAAAATGTTTTTGTTAGGATGAGAGTTAGGAGGAGTTTTACAAAACTACAATAGAAACATTTTTTTGCTTCTTCTCGTGAGTCGACGTCTTTTTCGCCTGCAGACAAAGAAACAACAGGAAGTGGTAGAAGGACGATGGCGCAACACATTTTTAAAGATTTTAATCGCACACAAGCTTACTCACATGTGATTTTCTTATTGAGTGGAAACACCACAATTGTGGAAATCATGTTTTTTCCACGTTAGCAGAGTATGGAAAACGTGGGAGAAGCCAGCAGCGGGTCGATCTGGACTGCAGCTGTGCAGCGCTGTGGAAGAACCGCCTGGCATTAATAAGTATCAGGCCTAATTTTCTCTGCTGCTGCTGTTATATTGCACTTATTGATAAAAATGAGTTGTCTGCACCTGTGCTTGTAGGTCATTTCTTTCTTAGATCCTCCCACCAGCAGCACGGTTTAGTATTTCTGGTCACACACCTGCTTGCTCCGGATATTAAAGCTGCACCTGTTGAAAACCTGGACGTGTGCTGGACTAAAAGCTGCTGCTCTCTGAGTAAGTCATGTAGAGGAATCTGATCTGACACCAGCAGCTTGACTCCACAAGCTTTTCAGAGCCTAAAATTCTGACTGCAGTGTTTAGATCCGTGTCTCTGTATTTTCACGTCCCCAGACAACCTTGCTTCACATTTGAACAGCTGTATAAAGTGTTTTCCGAATCGCTGTGAAGAGAAAAGAGGCTTCCTTTATTTGCCATAACAGACCTCGGCCTCCTGAGATAATGAAGGAGCTGCTGGATCCGGCTGCAGACGGAGCCTGTCGAGATTCCTGCTCCGCTTGACAAAACGTGTTTGAAAGTGAATTTAATTCACTGATCTTTTTATCAGTGAACCGATTTGGACGTTTTACTGTTCAACGTTTCAGTCGAAAAGTAAGACATCGTGTGAATCATGGTAGTTGTCAGTCACAACATGTAAACGAGTTGGTGATGTCTGTGTAAGAGTAGATGTTTAACTGGAGTTATGTGGAGAGGATATGAAGGATCAATATCTTACCCTAATCCAGTGGTTCCCAAACCTTTTCTCCTGGGTCCCCCAATGGTTTCCAAACTATTCCTGCCCCCCCTATGGATTACAAATAGCTGTCTGGTTAGATGATGTGTGTGAGCAAAGAGGATGGGGGATGGATTCTTAGAGACTCCCTGTTAAACTCGGCTCCAGATGAACAAAGGGGTGGATGGGGGGAATCGTAGCTGAACATAGACAACAACACCAGTAGCCTACAGGCTACTTGTTAAGCTTAAGGTGATGTATTGACATTAGCTAGTCATCTTTTAGCTAACATTACCTGCATCCAGCAGCTTTACTCAACAGTCGGTTAGTTTTGGGGAAAAATGTTAAAAGTTCTTTGCGTTTTGCTGGTTTGCTGCCATGATTCTAACACACCTGTAGCTCTACAGCAGCAGCAGCAGCAGGTATCCTTCACTGCTGCACAGGTGTTAAACCAGTGTCGTAGCGTCATGTTGCATTTAAAGGCGGCTTGGAAAAACAGATTATCACATGTTAACAACGAATGAAACAGTTTTAACTGCTGATGAAAGTGACAGAGGACACAGATATGGGAAGTGTGAAAACCCCCACTGTATCAATTGACATAAGAATAACAGAGAGTTGACCATTCTAATGTAACAACCCAGTGCATACAGCGTTCATGTTTTGTTTGTTTTTTTTTGGGTGGGGGGGGTTCATCCAGACAGCTTCCCAGGCCCCCCCTGCAGTGGCCTGGCGCCCCCCCCCCCCCCCCCGGGCCGCGCCCTACAGTTTGGGACTCTGCCCTAATCTGACAGATATTTCACTTATCAATGAAAAAATGTTCTTGTTGTAAGTGAAATAATCTGCCAGTGGAACTAGAACTCTTTTTTTATCAAGATATTTTTGACTCAAGTTTTCGACTCTCTCCTGTCTTACAACATTTTATGCTGATTGTTTGTTTAATCTCGGATTTCAGAGTGACATCGATCAGCTTTATGTGCAGCTAAGAGCTTCCATTTATTTCTGTATTCATTTCTAACTTTCTGTAGCAGCTCCATATATTCTGCCATTAGTATGTTTCAGCCTTTGAACCAGCAGTGATGGAGTGAGTAAATTCAGCAGCTCTCGGATATACATGAACATATGCTGCTGTATTTTAATTAAATTTGTGCTGAATGAGGGAAGGACGGCTGCTGAGATGACCAACCTTAAAGCTTTAATCACTGGATGACCAAACACTCTGCTGAACAGGCTCCTGTTCCTGGACAAGCCCCCAAATCTCACAGCAACCTCTTCCATTTGCATAAATTATCTAATCCACGTCTGTTTCCGGCCAAACATCAGTGACAGAAATTCATGCAGCTTCAGAGGAGAAGCTGAAGCACCGCAGGGCTTAGAGCAACATTTTTAACTAAAGATCTTAATTATGATGGAGATACTAAGAATTTAAATTACGATAATAAAGTCATAAAATTATGAGAATTAACTTGTAGTATTGAGCGAATAAATTCATAATTTGACGAGGATAAAGTTGCACAAGAATAAAGCTGGAGTAATATGTGAAGAAAGTTTTAATAATTCAATAAAGAATAAAGTCTCAATATTGTGAGAATATTTTATTTTTCTTGTAACAAAATACTATTAATATTATTATAAAAAACTTAGTAATATGACAACGTAGTTAATAATTTGAGATTAAATGTTTTAAAAATATTATATTGTAATGAAACATTATGGGAATTAAGTCAAAACAATTGAGAACAAAGTAATAAAATTACACAAATAAATTCATATTACAAGAATAAAGTTCATATTTTGAGAACATTTTATTATTCTTGTAGTAAAAAATGAGAATAAAATAATATTTTCAGGATAATCTGTAATATTATGATTTTATTCTAATACTTTACTCTGTTATCACTATTTTGACTTAACTTTCATAATTTAATTTTTCCATTTATTTTCTGATGCTCTGTCAGAATTTTGAAAAAAATCTAGAAATCTCTCACACAAAAAAAATCACCCCCACAGTGTCTTTTTGTCTGCCTCTTTCCTAAAGCCTGAAAATGAAAACTAAATCTGATGCCGAATCCGTTCGGAGGTTGAGCTCAGTTTGGTTCTGTCTATTGTTTTGGTTCTTAACAAGTTTTCTCCCTCCTTCCTGTCGGGCGGCTGCAGATTGGAAACTCTGACATGCAGACAATAACATCAGATCTGACATTTTCATTTTGCCTCATCTTCCTCTCTACATGTCCATCTGTCTGTCTCTTTCACCTCTTCCTCACTTGCTCCTCCTCCTCCTCAACGTTCCTCTGTCTGTCTCTACTTTGCTGTTTGAAAGAACAGAAAAGAAAGAAGACATTTCTGCAGAGTCGTCTGCTGTTCTTGATTGTGCGTGTGCCAGAGTGTGATTTCAGACCATTTAAAGGAGCGACAGACGCCGCTGCGTGTGGATGTGTCATGAATGAAGCCTGGTGAGAATGTTTTGTACGAGAGGGTGTGCAAAATAAAGGGAATTGCTTTAATCATCAATGCAAATGGCAATAAAGAGGGAAAGTAGGGCAGTAAACAGGAAACGGACAAGAAAGCAGGAAAGCAATAAAAGTCAAATTGAATAGAGAGAGAAAGGGAGACAGAGTCTCTGGTGTCTGTTTTTTATTCGAATAAAAAGCCACAAAGAACAATTTTTTAAGGCCAGAGCAGAGCGACAGAAGGCATAGAGGAGAAAATAAAAACCTTAAGCTTAACCTCTTTTTGACTCACCCAAATGCTTATTCATAGTTTCCATCTTCACAAGAAGCTTAAAGCCTCAGAGGAGAAACGCCAGCGGAGGAGGAGGAGGAAGGAGTCCAACCACTTCTGTTTGATTTTAGACTCAATTTAGCAATTTATGGACATTTTATCATGAGGGTGTAAAAATATCTCAACATTAAAACTTCATATAAAATAATCAGTCTGAATGGTTAGATTATCTTCCCTTTATCAAATCTACTGTTTAAAAAGATTAGGAGCCTTTTTGTTTCATCAAATGTGCACATCGACATTTAAATATATTTAAACGTGTAAATAAATCTAGAATTGTTTGTACATCTAAAAGACTAGAAGTTTTTTCTTTAAAAATCTTTAAATTGATCATTTTTTTAATTAATCTGTGGAAAGACATAAATCTAAATAATCAAAATACCTCAGGAAAAAGTTGCTTAGCTTAAATGTTTAAGTGATTTTATGACTCTAGTAATATTTATATTGTATGATTATGGAGAGCTTTTTTTGCTATTAAAATACGAATTTAAATTTTTTTTTCAAAATTGATGCTCATTTTCTTTGCTATATTTTGAGGAATGCCTGTCTCATATTTATCAGAAACGTCTTGGTGAATTCAACATTTACAATCTAAATCTGCCAGTTTATATAGATACATGTTGAAAACTCAAACATCATAACCAAACATGGAGAAGTTTTAAAATGTCTTTATCTACTGATAATTTTGATTTGAAGATGCTTGAACCAGTGAATGAAAGCTGGTGAAATGGATATATAACTGTGCTGCACAGAAACTCAGCACAGATGAATAAATGTCTAAACACACGGATTAATTATTAATAAAATTATGGATTAAATTATTAATAGCAGTTCAAACCCATTCTGTTGTTCAGTTTTCACCACGTCCAGATGTCTAAGAGCCATTTAACTTACAGGTGTACCTAACAAAATGGCCTTTAAGAAAACAAACCCCAAACATATTTACTTTAATTTAGAGTCTCTGTTGAGTTCATTTCCATCAGCAAACTGCAGTGTCTACAGTTAAAATCTACGATCCTGCGGCAGAAACAAGCAAAGTGTCAGAAACTATCTGCTTCTCTAAAGACTTTATTTCCTCACCCAGCTGCATAATGTCTGTATTTTTTTTTTATTTTTGCAATCAGGCTAAACATTTAGGAGAAGCATTAAGTTTGTGCTTCAGCAGAAACTCCAGTCAGATCTTATTTTCTGTTTTATTTGTATTTTTCAGACTGAATGATTTTTTTGAGCCGACTGATTTATATTGAGTCGGAGAAAAGATCTAATCTGAGATGATGGTCACTCTGATCAGATTTCCCCTCTTCAGTTTGCCACTTAATCATAACGCCATAAATGTATTCAAGCTTTTTATTTCTCTCTCTTTTTTTTAACTCTCCTGACAGTTTTTTCTTCAAACAGAATCTCTGTCCATCATTCCTTCAGCTTTTCAGGAAATCCTCCGTCTCTCTCTCTCTCTCTCTCTCTCTCTCTCTCTCTCTCTCTCTCTCTCTCTCATCCCATATCAATATTTCATATCTGCTCTCTTTCCCTTCATTTGTTTAGCTTCCGTCTCCTTGTTCTGTTTGCATGATTTTCTTTATTTATAACTCCTGTCTGCAGACGTGTTCACTCACCTGGAAGGGGAAAAGCGTGTTGAGCAGCCTGTGTTTTATGTTGCATGATGCGTTTTGTCCTGAACACACATAAAAACCCGCAGCACCTCTGACCCATCCATCAGGTGAACACGCGTTGATTCAAACCTGCTAATTTGAGGGTCTCCTATATATAGACCACCAAATGCACAAGTCAGTAATCCCTCAAATCCAATTATATAACTAACAGAGGTAAAGATGCTTAGTAAATTAAAGCCATAATTCCTTATTAAAATAAGCCCAAACATGTTATTCTGTGCTTTAAACTGTTTTCTGCACCACAATTACATCTCTATTGAATAAACAGACAGAAGTTTGAAGAGAGGATTTGAGAGCAGCTCTTTAATCGATAACAAAGCGAGCTGTTGCCAAGCGCTTCCACTGACGGATTAAATGGGTTTGAAATTCTCCGAGTGGGATATATGGAGCGAAAACAGTGCCTTACAAGGAAAATAAGTTCAACAAAACAGATCAATTAACCAGAAATATTTAAGAGGACTTGCAGTGCTTAGCAAAGCTTTTACAACCTGGTTTTATATGATAGACCAACAAACATCAGCTGCATTTTCACTGATCAAAAAATTGCGGAAGTTGAAATTTGGAAATAAATTTGCTTAATCAAAATATGGCAATAAAAAAAATAATTACATGTTTTTACGCTAGAATGAGGTGTATCAAAATTTGTGAATTTCGCAAAACTGCAACAGAAACATTTTTGTTCTAATAGCACAAATCAGATGGACAACAACCGGATGTTGGGACAGATGAAAAAGAAGACAGGAAGAGGTAGAAGGCTGATGTTCATTTTCACATGTATAAACTTATTAATGTCTGATTTAAATAGTATTTCTTATTTACTGGAAACATTGTAACTGCTAAATTATGTTGTTTTTCCAGTGGAATCTGCTTTTTAGATAAAAACATGTTGGCAAATTAAAGTAGCCGAAGTGTTAATCCTAATCCAATTAAGAATCTGTGGCTGAACTGTAATCTAATCTGAGTTTGAGATATTTTGAAAAATATTTCAGTCTTCAGATTCCTAAAGCTGGTGGAGAATTACCTGAAAGGACCTGCAGCTGCAACTGCAGCAAAAAGATCCAACGGTTTTCTGAATATTTAAATAAATATGCATCTTATATCTATATTTGTATTAAGTTTAAAAACATGTATTATTATTATATTAAACACAATTATTCACCACTTTTTTAGGGGATCACAGGAGTCTTCCCCCTGCAGCTGTGGATTGGTTTTTGGATCTTCCACAATGGCACATAAAAACTTTATAAAGAACCAAGTCATGTTTTCAGATATAGAGACAAGAACCAACGTAAGCTTTAGAAGTTTTTCAGATTTTTTGAATGAATTGCCAATTTTATTACAAATATCAACTTCACATAAAATAAATTGTATGGATTTTACAAGTGCTTTGTTTTCCTTTGTTCTACAACCAACAGGAATAAACAATGGATGAAAGAAAATAATGCGGCTCTTTAGCAAATGCAAAAAAAATCTTATTGTAGATATTTATCAAAAATTATAGTTGTCTCTTTTCAAAACATCCGGTATTTGCAGTTTTAAGGTTTTGAGGATAATTTATCTGGATTGTGGACAACAAAGCTGCAGACTCCCAGTTTACCACCAGAAACCTCAGAAAAACAAATCACAGTTTATGATTGTGAAGGAAAAAATTAAAAATAAACTTTCTGGTTCACATGAGCTCTGGTTCAACAAGAAAGTTGATTTAAGTTCTTTCCTTACTGGCTCCGTAGAAACTTCAGAAAATAAGAAAAACCGTGAAGTGAAGTGAAAGCTCTAGCAAGGTACTGTGGGTTTCACCAAACTGAACTCTTCCTACATGATGAATTTTCACCGTTTCTCCTTCTGGAGCCTCCTGACGCAGCAACAGATGCACTAAAACATGAACTGGCTCCTCACTCTCTTTTTTCTTTATGATATTTCTTTTGTTTGTTTCATGCTGTCCTTCATTATCAGAGTCCCATGTAACACCTGCTGCATTCAGACATGAGAACATCCAGTAACGTCCCAACAGCTGCCCACATTTCAAAACATTTAATTTGCTGGTGGGAGAGGAAGAGGAGGGTGGAAAAAATCTGGTAAAATTACAAAAATATTGATGTTTCTAGAAAAACATGAAAGCTGGAATTAGACACATAAAGAAAAATAAAATGCCTCCACTTCCCATAATCCCTTGCAGCTGCAGGAGCTCATAGACCAGCAGAAGCCGGTAAGACGCAGCATGTTCCCGTTTCTCCGTGTTTCTTCTGTTGCGTCTGTGAGAGCAGCAGGAAAACTGAGTCTGCAGCCTCAAACCGAGAGCGACGGCGGCCAGAGGTCAAGGTCACAGGTTCAAATCCTCAAGCTGCGCTCGCAAGAACAATGACTAACTGTTACAGAGAAGCAGAATCAAACTGATGAGTGAACCTATGTTTCCTATGCCAAGATCCAACCAATTACTGTGTTTTCAGTATGTGAGAGAGATTCCTCAAAATATCGATTCCTTGTCAATATTTTGGCTTCATTTACACAAAAGGTCATGATGTTCAATTAGAATTTTTTATTGAAATCAGCTTTTTTTAGGGTTTTTTTACTTTTTGTGACATTGATTGACTTCTGTCGTCTGTTTGGATTCGTAGTGAGAACGAAGATTGGTGGGACTGTGATGTGATTTGCTTCACTTCTTTCACAATTTATCAATTTAATCATACAGAAAGAACAATGGGACATCAGTATAAACTGGTTTTTTACCAGTTAAAAACACTCAACTGGGAGTTCTAAAAATTCATCATCTTAGTTTATTTGTTTGCTTTATTCTAGTTGTGTTTTACACTGTAGTTGGGGCAGTTTAGTAGGTGCAATTAATAAATCAATCAAAACTAAAACCTGGGCTTAGTTAATCCAAGAAACTTGGTGCTTTCCAACACACACTCACACACACACGGTGTGGTTTGCTGTTTGGGACATGAGAAGATTCCCAGGAGCGTTTCTCCTGCTCTGTTTGCTGTTTAAGCACTTCTATGATACACAGACTCAGAGTATTGATAGCTTTGTGTTTCTGCACAAGTCTGACACTCGATCAGTTTGATGAAGCACAGAAGCAAACTGAATGGATTAAAAAAAATGTTTCTGTCCAAGTTTAAAATTACTTTAGCAGTCAGCAGAAAAAGATGTTTGTTTAACTCAGAGATCTCCCTGCATATCTTTGTCTGACTCTATCATTTTTTAGCAGATTGCTTTTGTGCAGCCACTTATCAAAAACCGATGATGTTACATTTAGAACATCAAAAGTATGCAGATTCTTAAAATTAGTTTTTATTTTTAATTTTCCAGTTAGAAGGAGTTCAGAGAAATCTAACAGGTTTAGAAGCTTCAATACAGAAGAACATAGAGCCCACGAAAAATAAAAAATAATATATAAATTCTGGCTTAAATATCAGAATTTTAACTTTAGATCTCAGAAGACCGAGCTCTATTCTATAATAAACTCTCTTCTTTTGGTATTTCCTTCCTTTGAACCCAAACTTTCAATTGTTTCATTATCCTGGGAGAAAAGAAAATGTTTTGAAAGCATCTTTGGGAAGCAGGAGCGCTCACTCTGTCCTTTTCTGTGTTGTCTGTAAGAGCCAACACACCCATTTGATTTATTCCTGCAACTAAAGTTTTTCCTTGCTGTTTAGAAACCTGCTCCGTTTACAACAGGCAGCATACAAAAACTCTGAGTTTTGAGAATCCTTGTAAGATGTCGCTCTGCTAAAACTGGTCNTCTGTTTTTATTTTTATTTTAAATTATGTAAAGCACTTTGAAATGCCTTGCTGCTGAAATGTGCTATACAAATAAAATTTGATTGATTTAAATAAGTTGCAGAGTTTGGGGCAAAACAGGAAGTGGGCCCGCAACAATAAAAGTCTTGACTAATTGACTAATTGCGGGTTACACTAGGAAAGCAGAAAGATTCAACTTAAAAATATGGTTGAAGTTAAAACAAGATGTCCTGATCAGTTTGTCTTTATTTTGATGGAATAAGTGAAAGAGGTTCAGATCCTGCAGTCCAGTCCAGGACTGTTCTGTTCTGTTCAGACTGAAGCCCGTTTGGCCTGGCAGAACGTCAGCCTGACGTTTACATTTCCCCTCATCAAACCAAACCATCTGCTCAGCGACGAGAGGAAGAGGGACAGACAAGTTGATAAAGAGTTAAGAACGAATGTAAGGGAATGGAGAGGAAGAGACGTAGAAAAGACAGGGGGAGGAAGGAGAGGACACAGACGGCATACTAATGAAGAGATCAAACAGGAAGATGAATTAAAAGAAAGTGAAGAAGGATGATGGCGAGCGAGAGAAGATGATTCACGAGATGACATAAAAAAAGAGGAAGTGAGGAGTGAAGAGAGAAGATGAGAAAGGAGGACAAGGAAGGGCGGCTGGATTATAAAGATGATGAGTGGTGTGAAAAATATGGTAAATAATAGTGATGGGCTGCATTAGTGTGTTTGTTGCTTGGTGTGTGTTTGTGCTACAGGGTCAGATAGTGGCATTTTCAGCCTGCACACACTCTACTGTAAAAGTATCCTCATTTATTCTTCTAATATAATTAAATTATTCATTGATGCAGAGAAACATGAAAAAAACCGAGATTGTTGCAGAAAATCCCACATTTAATGATTTAAACTGACAGGGAGATCAGGAGTGGAAAGAGGAAAGGGTTAATTCAACAGAACTGGTGTGACAAGTAAAGGGAGTTTTTATCTAATGGTCTGAGCTTTGAGGGGATTTTGGTTCAAATTTCAAATAATCTGCTAAAGTACTGCCTGAAAATATTCATATCTGTTTTTTCAATTGTTGTGCTGAGCAGTTATGTTGAAATCATAACCTGAAAATGCCTCTGAAAATGTTCTGCACCAACAAAACTGGAGCAAATAGTGAACGTCTAATTATCCATATCATCCTGCACCTCAGACTGCATTCCTAAGTAAATAGTATTCATCATGCCTACATAAATTCTCTACCTTTAAATTAATCATAATTCTATTTATAAATATTTATATTTAAATATTCAATTCTCAAAAACCAACTTCTGTCTTTCCTTCAGATTATTTTTTCTACTATGTCCTGTGATTATGGACACACACAGTAGTAAGATCTCTGGAGTAAATTAGAGCACCATGGGAAGAAAACCTTCTCATCCAACATCAGTGTCTGACCTCACAAATGCACTTCTTAAAGACCCGTCAGAAAATCACACAAACACAATCGTACGCCTTGTGGAAAACCTTCCTGGAAAAGTTGAATGGGTGAACAAAATACTTGGTAAAACTGTGAAGATGAGGGTAAACATCCTTCTGCATCAAAGGTTTGCATATGAATTACTGTCTCGCTGTAACATGAAATGTTTTCCCATTTCAACGCATTATGAAAGAGTTCAGTCAAGACACGGCTCCTCCTGCTCCTACCTGTCCATCAATCTGTCAGCTATCACAAAGAAATGCTTCCCACTTTACAGAGTAAAAGATTCCAGCAGAGAACTCTGAACAAACGGGAAGCTTCTATTATACAAATAAATTCACACACACGTCAAGTCATGGGAGAGGAGGAGTGTCTGTCAGAGAGATGGATGGGTGAAACAATCAAAATCAAAAGCTTGTGAGAGAGTGTGTGTGTGTGTGTGTGTGTGTGTGTGTGTGTGTGTGTGTGTGTGTGTGTGTGTGTGTGTGTGTGTGTGTGTGAGGAAGACGTAGTTTATTCAGAGTGTGTTTGACAGATGGAAACGTTCACAGTGAGGAAGAAACGGCATCCAGAGCCTCTGAAATGTGTGGGTGTGTCTCACGCTTTGCAAGTTTGTGTTTTTAATTATCCTTTGACCACAGCTTATGTTCTGGGGGGGGAAATCTCACACACATGAAAGGGAGACTTGTTTGTTTTACTATTTTAATGTCAGTCACTCTGCAGAAAGACACAATCTTACTATGTACTTTTTCTCTAGTTTCTAGTACAAATAAATTAAGACAAAACTAGTTTAAAAGTAACTTATCCTCAAGATATAGAAGCTTGTTTTAAGTCATTAATTCCTTGATATTGATTTTTAAAAGTATTAGCTCCATCAGTAGCTTATTTTTCTTATTAGATGAGGAAATTCCCTTGTAATAAGTAAGTTTATCTGCTAGGGAAGCTGGAACGTTTTTGTCAATATTAAGGAATTACTGACTTATAACAAACTCCCATTTCTTGCTGAATAGATACATGTTAGTTAGTTTTGTCGTATTTCAAGTATAATACAATTTTCACCCTAGAAATGAGACTAAAAGTAGTTGGTAAGACTTGGTGTTTCCGCAGTGCAGCAGCTGATTTCCTCACATTTAGGAGCTGATTCTACTTGTGTGCTCACCTTAAACGTTTCGACTTCGTCCTCATGCTTCAGATGCTTCAGCGTGATTTTGATCAGAGCTGCAGCAGGTTTATTTTAGCAGCTTCCCTGTGTTCTTTCGCTCTGTTTGCATCATCTCGCTCGCGGCTAAGAAGGCTCATTCTTCCTCCCAGGGGTTTTGCTGGATGTTGCCAAGCACACGAAAGTCAAACTGCACATCAACGCCTGATAGACAGAAGGTTTCCTGTAGTGCTGAGTAACGTCAAGAGAGAGAGAGACGTCTGTTTGTTCGTTCACCTGGTTATTCTGGCACCAAAGCAGATTAACTTCTGACAAGAAATATTTAAATTTTGAATTCTAGATTGATGAATTTCATGAGTTTTATAAAGTACAAAAACACAGACAGAAAATGAACACAGTAAAAATGCCAGTGTTGAATTAACACCCAAAAGTGTCTATATGTGTCTAAGTCAGCTGGTGTTAAAGTTACACTTTTGAAAGTGTTAAAGGAATGACACCCATTTTATTGTTAAATTAACGTTGGTCTATATACTGAAATGGGTTTAAGAAAAGCTAAACTTTCCATTTCTGTGTATTGTTTTGAATATTTTCCACTGGATTTGATTGATATTGACACCTTGTGGGTCAATTATTTACTTTTT
>CAEGAF010067854.1:0-22031 GCA_903067075.1 Micropoecilia bifurca | reverse complement strand
TTACTGAGTTATTTTAAATACCGAATTAAAATCCTTTGACCGATACGTCTGACGTGTATTTGTAGTAAATATTCTTAATATTCTGTTCAAACTAGCACATAAATTTTAAATAAAGGTTTAAAAAAAAAAAATAGAATAGATGCCATATTATTGGTTCCCAGATCGTCAGTATCCGACGCTTAGGGATCCGTACATCATTCAATGAGAGAACCCTTTGCGTCACATATTGACGCCAAGGGGTTTCCCTCGGCGTCAATATGTGACGAGTTGGGAGTGAGAATGTGTTGGTTTTTCAGGCTGTTTCTGTTCAAATAACTGAGATTCTCCTTGAAGACGCCAGAAAAGCTGAAAGAAAACCTACATTTTGGGCGATGAAAATGAAACAATGGAGCGTCTATCAGCTGCTCCGATGAGTACAGCAGGAAAAACAGCCTGGCAGGTGCTGAGCAGGAAAAAACAAGCAAAGCATCAAAACCGCTTTGAAGTTTCAGTTTAGCCTCTTTCTGCCAACATCTCTGAGCCACTGATCCAACACGATATCCTGCTAACCGGTGACGGCGTTCATCACAGGGTCGCCACCCGACGACTGAGGGGGACGTTTTAAATGAGAGTTAAGAGAGATTTATAGGGAAAAGACAGTGGCTGCTTTTAATGAGTCACATGGTTTGATCCTCTGCACTCTGCCATGATGTACCTGCAATGCTTGTAAGCTGCTTAAGGTAAGAACATAATCTAAATGACTAAAAATGTAAATGACGGCAGGAGGAGAGCTTCATCTGATGAAGACAGAAACATGAAAAAATCTTCATCTGTAACTAAATCTTGTATTTATCACAGCAGGATGAACATTTTTGTTAGAAATATATTTATTTACAGGTTTTTAACGGTTCACATCTTTTCTGCACCATCGTCAGGCTGGTAATGATCCAACAGGCGCCACGCTGGAAAACGATGGTCTCCACAAGATAAAGAAAATGAAGTTTGCAGGGAACAGCAGAGAGAACCGCAGGCAGCATTTCACAAATTATGATAACATCCTACACACTCCCCAACTCTCAGACTCTAAATTCTCTTTGCCGTCAGACCAATAACACTCAGGAAATTATGTGGATCAAGTCATCTGTAAACCAAGACGCTGATAAATCCCTTACTGGGAATTTTGGATCACCAATAAGAATATCAGTGTAAGAAAAAAAGAACATTTTGTTGCTCTTAGTAATATTCAGTTGATCTCTGGACCTTTCCTTGAATCCCTTTATGATAATGAAATTCAGCTGCAGCGGATGTTTAACAAAGCATGCAGTGAAATATGAAACCTCTAAAGAGCAGGTTTCCACATAAAGCTGAAAATGAAACCAGCTTTATAAACCTCAAACGCTCCATCACTGTTATCAGCTTAGTTAGTCTCTGAGGTAAATGGGACCCACCGGCTCCATCAGGGCATGAAATAGGACGGGGCTCACCTTATTAATACACCCTGATGCATATGGTAGCAGCTAAATCTGTGCTGTATCACATTCTGTTGCTTTGAATCTTAGCTGTCATGGCATGTGAAGCACAGCAGTACGTATGCAAATGGTAGGACTGGCAAAAATGATTATCCTTTCTTGGTGGAGTCCATGGTACAGCAGCTTGACTTCAGCATCAGAGCATCTAAAATGCTAAAGAGCTTCATGGACCAGAGCTTCAGTGGTAAAGGCTGCAACCCCTGGTGGCATTTTATGTTCAACAAGCCTCTGCATGCTGTGCTGCTGCTGCTGTCCAAAGACATCGAAACAGAAGATAAAAAGTGTTTAGGTTTACATTTCAACAATCCTCCTGTAATTCAAAAGAGATACGGTTTTAAACAAGAAACTAACCAAGTGCACTAAAGGATTATTCATCAAGGAATCTGACTAATTTCCTCGTCTTAAAGCTGCTTCATTACAAAAGCCCCAGTATCCCACATGAAGCTGGATGTACTGACTGATTTAAACGTGTTTGGGGTTTTCTGAACTCCACATGTTTCTACCTCAACACTCCACTGTGCTTTGATCTGCAGGGATTAAAGTCATGGGTCAACACACTGCTTTTGAAATCTGTTCAAAAAGAGGTTAGACAAGAAGCGCTGCAGTCCAGAACCACAGACACGTCCTAACATTAGGATGTGAATGCATGCAGATCTCACTTTGATGCTTTTTCATTTTTAAAACCTAAAAATAGAAATAAGATGGATTTCTTTAAAAATGACTACAAATTTCCTCTGCTGCATATTATAAGGACATTATATTGTGGAAATTATACGCTGTCTCTTATCAACAGCTCAGGTTACACTGATGGGGCTAAATGGACTTTTAATTAAGACTGACGGTCAAAAACGGCTCTTTGAATTGTAAAGGTTGCAGACCGGAATAGGTGGCCAGACAAGAGGAGTGTCTGAGTGTTTACAGTGTCAAATAAGGACAATCACATATTGATCACATTACTCACATGCTGCTATCTGTACCAGCTTTTGATTTAAACAATAATAATCTTTACCTGGAGGAATCATAATGAGTTGGAGAAAAAAAGCTGGATGCTCCTTCAGTCATGCATAATATGATACTACAACCTGCTTTGGTTAAAACCTATAATCCCTCAACTCATAAAGCTTTAACTGGATTATTCTGCACTGAAAAAAGGATCCTTTGCTGCACCGCTGGAGAAAACGACAAGTGCCAGATATAGGCTGGTCACACCTGGAGTGAATAAGATTATAGATGGTAGAACATTCATACCAAAAGTACCACTGGTTAATTTAAAAAGATTCATCCTTTTTTAAAGTGTAAGTTTTGGATCAGAGATACAGAAAAAACCAAACTGTATGTTATCAATAATTTAAAAAGATTTAGTGGATCCAAGTATCTGCAATATGCTTCCAAACATGATTCAACAAGCTGCACAGCAGTAGTTAGATGTTCCCACAAAGATCCACAAGCTTAATGTTATTCTTCAAACTGAAGGAATCATTCATGCACATTGTTTATGTCCCACCATGACATTTTGGAGATTTAGTTTTGGCAGCTGCTCTTTTTAAACATCTTACCAGAATCATAACCAACCGAGTATCTGCAGACGTCCTCAGACCATTTGACCTCCTTCAAAATACAAAGTTTTACTGCTCTAATTATGTGGACCTGATGCAACAATCCTGCGAAATTTTTGCATTTTTATTATAACTCAACCAAAATGACATTTTTTTCACATTTCATTTTATTCATACATACTCTTTCTAATTTCCAGTAGGGCTAAAACTGATATTAAATAGTCATAAGATTGAGGAACTCTGTCCACCGTATAATGTCAAAATAATAAAATAACCCAAACATTTTTGAAACCATTTGAATATACTCACTGAGTTTTGATTGTTTTGATGTGGGCTTAATTTGTCTTTTTCCAAGAAAAATAAGAAATAAATAACCCCAGGAAACATGAAACACTGTAAACTTTAGAATACAGTGAAAAACTATGTGCAATTAGAAAAAGGTACATTAACTGATACAGTTATTGGTAAATCATTTTCAGTTCTTCATGTTAGATCTGGTGTTTCCTTCACACATTCATAGATCAAAATCATACTTTTATCCAAAGCATTAAAACCTAATTAGCTTTTCATCAAAGCCTGTTTTAGATGCACAGCAGAGTTATAGATTATAGATATATGAAAAACGAAAACAGCACCACCCACAGAGTCGTAGACACACTGCAATAACATCCAGCTTAGAACATGCCAAACATCACTTATGTCATTTTTAATGACAGAATACTAACACTAAGAGTATTTCTGCATCAGAATACGAAAACAAACTCACCCACACTATTTGCCCCAATGTCTCTTTTCAGACCGCAAAACATGACCGCAGACATTGACTTTTCCTCCTCAGAGTAACATCCACGACACAGTAAAGAGAGACAAACACTGACAGATTAGAGGAGGATGGAGAAAGGAGGAGACAGAGGGAGAGATGTGGACTGCTGAGCACTCAGGGAATACAGAGGCGATGATAAGAGATGACTGGCGCTTACGCTACAACCACTCAACCCCCAGAGAGGAGAGAGAGAGACAGAGGGAGGGAGGGATGGAGGGAGGGAGGGGGGGACACACCAACGGATGAGACAGGCGAGGTTCAGCCTGGAGAGAAAGTGTTCAGAAATATGCAAATAAAAAGAAACAATAAAGGAAAAACAGAAGCTAAGAATATGTGGGTGAGTGAGCAACAAAGAGAGGAAATAAGAAGGATTAAGCAGGCAGGGATAAACTGTTTATTTTTAGAAAATAAGACAAGAGGATGAGAGATGTTCAGTCATTTACTCAAATCATCCAGCGTTATTTTAAGAGCAGATTCACAGATGTTATTACTCTGATTCAGTTCTTAAGTGTTCATTTTAAAAATCGCTATTCAACTGACCTATTCTTGGTATTTAAGAAAAAGGTTCTTGTTAAACAGCTGGAGCTTGTATTTAAAATGAAAGAAAGATGTAAAAAAAGAGGCTGTGGTTTGACAAAAGCTCGAGTTTTACACCACCATGTTGGACAGGAAGTGGGTGTAGCATTATGTAGCAGGAACCAGCATATTTGGACATGTTAAAATGATTTTGCTCAAAATAATATGAGGTTGGCAGCAGAAATATCAATAAATTGTTTGTGGAAAACCAAAGTCCTTTTGAGAGATTTAGTTAAATATCACAGACACTCTGCAGCAAACATGCAGTCTGGAAAACCTTGTCCTATAAGGAAATCAAAAGAAATACATTATCACAGTTTTACGTGGCTTAAAACAAACTATTTATATCGATTAATAATCAAAGTCATTCCCAGTATGAGAACTGGAACCACTGAGGCTGATGGATGAAACATAATTCAGAAGGCAAAAGAAAAATAGTAAGATTTATTTTTTTACACAATGACTAAATAAATAAATGCAGCAAAATTAGCAGCTGCAGGAAGAAAAAATAAGAGTTTAAAGTTGATGTCTGAGGATGTATTGTTGTCATAATAATATCACTCTGTCTAAAGTCAAATCAGCTGAAATAAATTAAAACGCTTAAATGCATTAAAGAAATGTTATGGGTGAAGAGTAATAACTGTAGTTTCAAAACAGAGAAATGTCACAACACAGAGGAGTTAATGTGTAAGAGCAGAGTAATGAGTTTGTATTCATATTACATTAAGCTAAGATGTTTTTCCTCAGTGGCTTCAAACAAAACAACAAGAACAATTTACTAAAACATTACAAAGCACTAAAAATGTCGACAAAGAGATGCCAAGTTTCACAACACATTTAATGAGTGTTTTTACTGTGACAACACTGCAGTCTAACAACTGCACTTAGAAACGTCCCTGGATATTAAATGTGCAAATTTGGTTTAAACTTGAAACAGTTCAAGAAAAACAAAACTTTTAGATATATTTTTTATATAATAATATGTTTGTGGTTTTTTAATCAGTCTCACATAAAAAAACAACAAAAATGTCTAACTTCTTTGTGGAGCAAACCAAAAGAAGGTTTTATACTTAATTCACAAACACTGAATTTTTAATAAGTTCTTAAGCAGTTTAGGTTTATTTTATGATTCACTAAATATGTGCTGAGTTTGGTCGGCTTCCACTGACTGATTAGATTAAACAATGGCTTATTAACCAGCCTCAGTTGTTAACATGTGGATAGAAATCCAAAGACTCTAATAGATATTAACGGTAGGTTGATGAAGTAGGAAGCTGCGTTTTCTATCAGCTTTACATCTTTATTTCTGTATTGTTTACTTCACTTTAATAAGCACTGCTATTTTTCTGCTTGTTCCTTTATTTTATACAGTTTTTTTCTCCTCTGAGTAAATTATTTTCCAAAACAATCCAAGCAAAACACAAAAACGCACATGAATTATAAGATGTGATCGTTGTAGCATGTGTAAAAATGCCTGGCACAAATCCTGAGCCTGATGTGTGTGTTGTCCTGGTGAGCAGAGAGTAATAACTGCATCTCTTTCTCCCTGGTGACCAGCTTCCTGTGAATGTTGTCTTCTCTGCGCAGTCTGACCTAAATTAATGCCAGACAGCACAGAACACACACACACAGAAGAACTCCGGTTCTGCATCTGATTGTTGAGTCGTCTAATTTCGTATCTTGAAATGCTACAGAATGCATTGCTCACTGCTTGCATTTGTACTTATTTGATCATTCACTCAGTCTAAAAATATAAAAATAAAACTCAGAGATATTAAATGTCACGTTTTATTTCTACACAAACAGCTCCAGGTTTTCATTTCTTGGATCTTATTTTGATTTTCTATTTGTGGAACGTAAGAGGCTGTAGGGATCCATCCATCCATCCATCCATCCTTCCATCCATCCATCCATCCATCCATCCATCCATCCATCCATCCATCCATCCATCCATCCGTGACCCAAACCCTTTTAGTAACCTGTTCCCCTCCTGGCCTGTAGGGGCGCTGCACCAAGAACCACTGAAGGAAGTGACACCTAAACCTCTGAAGACACTGAGAGCAACTTCCTTCCATACAAAATGTAAACAAATGTGGAGATTTTAGCGGTTGTACAATTTCTCTTTTGACTTTAAAGGTCATTTTTTATGTCATTTCTCCCACTTGCGCTAGACTTGTGAATTTGTTTTGGTTGTATTTACCCAGAATGCCCTGCGGCATAGTCTGCTTCCTGATTTTGGAGTGATCTCAGATCCGCTTGGCGTTCACATTCAAACCGCTCCAGAGTTCACTTCAGCAGATCCAAGACTGAGGTTGGCAGACAGATCAGAGTTTGATCCTTTGGTCTGAATCAGTTTGATTTAAACATTCACACCTAAACCAACACAACTGGACTTTCTAGACAAATAAACTAAAGTTTGATTAAATCGTACTAATGAATGCAGCCTGAATGAACAAAGAGCAATTAAAAAAATAATTACTTCTCCAGAACCGTATGATCCACATCGGTGAATAGTCACTCATTAATATTCCAAGTATTTTAATTTTTTAATTTAGCTTTTTTTGCTTGTTTGTTTAGAAGTCATCTTCACATAAAAAATGACCTTAAATATAAAAATTATTAGAAAATAATGCTTATCAGCGAGATGGGCTTGAAATCAGATCAGGATTGCGGTGAGACATTTCTTTAAGCAGCTCTGAAACATACATGAGAGGAGAAACAGCAGAGTTAGAAAGCAGCAAAATAAGCAGTCAGAAAAATTAGTCATGTCAATTTGCTCCTCCAGACACACACAGACACACACTCAGAGTCTCCAGACACTCGAGTGCACAATTTATGCTGCACATGGTCAAACTTTCTCTCATCTTGTTGGCGCGTCTCGCTCTTCTCTCCATCTCTCCCAGTCTGTGGGTTTCAAGTGCAAATGAATCCAAGCATCACTCCAAGCATTATGAGTAAGAACTTTGAAGTGGCAAATGATGGCCTCCTGCAGCTCGGCGCAGAGAAACACACATGCACCCAAAAATCTGCGCCCACATACTTGAGAAAACACTCATGTGCTTCTGCTTAGTTTAGCCCATTTTTCACATCCACACACTGGAGACGTCATCACTGGTAGCTGTGTAGGAAAAGCTATATATTTATAGGAGTAGAGAAAATGACAGGTTTAAGTCGATGCTCCTCAGTTCTACGTCACTCTCTGAAAAATAAAAATGTATATCTTCCCTCGGATCTAATTTAATACAAGCTAAATGCCACATTGCTTTTATTGGAACCAGAAATGTTTGACTGTAAAACTTACACACTGCACTGCTATGCTCCTTTTTGTCTACAAGTGCACCGAAAACCCCAACTTTTATAAAATAAAATAATATTTTTGGGAGTGGTTATAACATTTCTTTATAAGCAATATTCCTCCTTCCATTTTTTGCAGTATGCAGGATTTTTCTGACCTGCAGTTGTCTAGTTTCACCAGACTTTTGCTTCAGCTCTGCCTCCACCTCACTCTCTGTCTCTCTGAGTCTATATCTCCCCCTGCTGAGCGTCTTCATTCGATCACTGTAATGGCTTCTTACACTGCGGGACACAAATGAGGACAGATGGGGACTAAAAAACTGTCTTACAGCAACATCAAAGAGAAAGAAGCAGAGGAAGAAAAAGAAAACAGAAAATGCAGAAGATTAAGGGCAGAAAGATGGAAGCAGACAGAATGTGAAATATTTTAATTCCTATATTTATATTTAAATATGTTTGAGGTGGTATTTTGTGAATCCCATTGCTGACTTGACTCTCTTGACTCAATTTAATTACTGAAGCGAGTTCAGTCTGGCTTGTTCCTCTGCTCAGAGGCCATATGACGGTTCAAATTCACTTCACTGAGTGCAGACGTACAGTGGGCTGATGAATCACCATTCAAAGGCATTTCATTACTCTGAAGTGATCACTGTTGACATGGGAGAACATTTAACATGGATTCATGCAGTAATTTGCACAGTCTGTTGACTGTCCAGGAAAAAAAACACAACCATAAAGGAAGCATTAAAATGAGTCGCCAGCCTGTTTTCACTGAGCAGTGAGATTATGATGGCAGCTCAACTTCCTGTTCTTTTTTATTTCAAAGTAATGTTCTGAAAAGTAAAATGTTGAGTTTTTGCTGACTGTAGACTGACAGTGGTGAGTCTCTTTTAAATATATGCAATGTTGAAAGACTGACCATCTGTTCTATTCACAATTAATCCATTAGTCTCATTCTGATAGTCTCATGGCCGAAAGCCCAGAATGTTGGAAAAGGAACCAGGACATTCAGAGTTTGCACTTCCAGGTTTGCTTCTGAAATTTCCAACACAAATGTGTGTAAATCTGTCAATAATCTGCTAATGTCAAAAACAAAATTCCACAACTGTGGTGTTTCCATAAGAAATTAAATGAAAATCATACATGAATAAGATTGTTCATGCAATAAGTCACTAAAAATAAACGCAGGGATGTTGGCATCTGACAGGAATTGAAGCAATAAGCTCCGCCTCCCTGGGAGCGGATACACAGGCGCCATTTTGGAGAAATTGTTTTCTTTTATTTTATAGAATAGTTATGGATTCAAAAAGCTGGAATGACACAACTTTCTCTGCGCTGAGAGGCTGTGAGGCTGTGAGGCTGTGAAAGCTCTGCTGGAGCAGCTGCTCATCGTCTGAGAAAACATCAACAAACCATCATCTTCCTGCTTCTTCTTTGTGGTTTTCACCAGTGGTAACATTTGGCTATTGATCATGTGACACATGATGTGAATAAAGTGTTTCCATTGCAGTTTTGTGAAATAAATCTATTTTGATAAAAAAAAACACCTCATTCTAATGCAAAAACGTAAATTTTGTCCAAAATGACTGTGTTTCCATTTAGCCAATTTATTTTCACAATTTCAATTCACGCAATTTTATGTTCAGTTATTCTCTCCTGGATTCTGCTGCAGCTTTTTTCTGTTTCCTGTGTTTCCCTCATTCTCTGTACATTTCTCTTGCTTTCCTTTTAATCCTCAACAAATCAAAAAAATCTTGCTAGTTGCTCCAACAGAAACCTTCACCAGTGACAAACATGAACATCTCAGGAGTTCATGTTTGACGCCGTGGCTCTTCCTTGGTTTTTGTGGAGACATTTAGACTTTCCTCCTCCTCTGGATGCAGATGTTGCTGCCCTGCGTCTCTCCACTCACTTCCTCCTCTGCTTCAATCTGCTGCTGCCTCACTTTCAACCGTCAAATCATCACACTACGTCGAGGGAAATGCTGAGACAATTGGCTAAATGTTCAAAGGGTTCCATTATATTCACACACTAAATGTTTTTTTTCTAATTAACAGTATACAGTGTGTAGTGTAGTTTCAAATAGATCAAAACTTAAATGGAATAACAGACATGCAGAGCTGAGGCAGAGATGATAGATGAAGAGCAAAGTGCAAACCTTCTGTCACTGCAACTAGGAAGTCGGCCAAGTTTGAAATGCAAATGAATCCTAAATCTGTTTTCCACTCTTCCTCTGTGGAATCACAGCTTTCTGCAGCGCCAGCTAACCTACCAGTCACTCCTTTTATAATTCACTCTCATTCCTGCCTTTGCTTCTCCTCCTTTAAATCAAGTTCCTCTTCTTTTCTTCCAGCCTCAGACAGACAGCAGTTTTTATGTTTTATTCGTGTCATAGTGGATGTTCCACCAGGAGAGTAGAAATAGATAAAGCTGAGTTATTTTGGCATCTGGAGTATTTTTTCTGACTCTCTCCTCATGCTGGTGACACTCTTACCTTCTGTACTGTGATGAAGAGGAAGTCATGCAATTTGTGACACATTAACCAGTGCATACTGTTGTCTATGCACTGGTTTGTGCCACCAGTGGATATAACAGGACAACAATCCATTGATTATGACTTATTGCACATCATAATATGTACACCTAGACTCTATCCTCTCATAATTATTTTAAATGCATGTTTTCAATTGTTTCACTGAAACTGTAACAGGTGCATATGTGCTTACATTTCTCTGCTTTTGTATTTGAAGTGGGATTAATGAAAAGGACGTCTAGTCTGATGATGGATGATGGATCAAGTTATTATATTTTATTTTACTCTGATTTATACAATAATGTCAAGAGAGATTTTATAAATCTTAGTTTGTTTGTAAGTTTATTTTTATTAATTCATCTCACATTAAGCCATCTCTTCACTTTTACTTCACAAAAACAGTTTCCAATGACAAACTCCAGATTAAAATAGATATGTATTTTCTCTAAACGTTTAACCCTCGCAGCAGTTTGTGGGTGAGATTCAGGTTAAACTCTGCATCAGTCATCATGGCATAAAACATTCACACATAACACTGAAGCCTAAGGGCAATTTAACAGTGGCACTTGCTTAACAGTGAGAGGAAACCAAGGTGTGCAGAGAGAAGCTACACACTGACCGGGGAAACGTAAACACTGCAGAGAAACACCTGGATCGGATTCAGTCCCAGGATTTTTTAAATAACTGCTACAGAGTAGAGCGTCTAAAATAACCTGGTGTTCATGAATAACAAACATCCCCTGGTGGCATTTTTGGAGGATTAATCAGATTCAGCCAAACTGTTGCCATGACTAATAATGAAGGTCTTAAGCAAACATTTAGCTCAGAACTCATTAAATGTGCCCAGAATCTCCCCACATTTCAATTCCATCCATCATCTTGCTTGAAAGCAAACTTGACATTTTATCCATCTAATCCAAAGGTATGATTTTTCTCCTTCATTCAATCTTTGAGTCCTGTCATCCTGCCTCTTTCAGCAGCTTTTTTCCTCTCTGTAAATGTTACTCTGCCTTTGTCTTTGCTCTTTCCCTCAACCCTCTTGATCTCTTCCAACGAGGCTTTGACATAATGAGGCCAAACTAGCAAAAGTGTGAGACCTTTATCTGAGTCTTTGTCCCTTCAGTTTTTTATGGTTCCATTTGTTCTCTGGATTTATTTGGATTTATTGTGTTCAGTGACAGCAGACGAAGGAAACGCAGGAAGGCCAATCAGCTTCCAAAAGGTTTCTTTAAGCTCCTCTTGCAGACGTCAGCTCTGGTCCTTATCCGTGTTCCTCTCTGAGCGCCGCAGCCACGTGTCACCGCATTCATTCCTTCACCCAACGCGCAGCACAACCTGTCACTGCGCTTTTGCTCTCCTCAGTGATTTCTATCTTCTGCTGCTTCTCCTCTCACCCTCGCTTGTTTTGCTTCCCATAATATCGCTGTCACTTGCCTGTTCCACTGGAGTTTCAGATGGTTTTCTTCACATCTTCTATTCTGTTTCATAATCTTCTCCTGCATTGTGTTTTATTCTGAAAGTTTGACTCAAAGTCTGTCTACTTCAGCCTTGCAGGTTCAGTTTGTGTGAAATGTTTGATTTGCCTATTTGTGTCTCATTAGTTCTGAATTAAGTCTGCTGGTTATTTCCTGTTAACTGATTGAAATCATATGGATTAAAGTCGGCTGTCAGCATGAAGCTAAAAAACTCAAAGTGTTTCCTGTTCTCAGCTGCAGTCTGATGACTGCTGCAGCTATTTTAACTCAGTCTCAAGCATATAATGGAGGTAATGTTGGAGCGACACCTGGGTGGGCGCAGGCAGCGGTGAGCTAAACATTCAACTAAACTCAACTTCTCACCATCCAGTTGTTACACAACAGAGATTTACTGAAGCTTTTGGAATATCTTTAAAAAAAGCTAAACACTGAGATGACAGGAAATTAATGTATATTATATTACTCTGGTTGAGATGATGCTTAATAAAATACTTTATTAAGTTATCCATTAAGTGCGCCTTACTGTTGGTTGGGAAAAAATGACTTCATTTAGAGATTCAGTTTGGGTTTGAACAAATCATTTTACAGAAAGAAACGAAGCTTCGTCAGGATTCTGCAGCCTTTGATACCAAACATGTGACGTGTTGCGATGTAACGTAATGCTGCCCTGACTCTGACCTCTGACCTCACTGATTCAGTTTTACATCAAAAACTCTCATTTTCTCATCTAACATCAAACTTTACATTCAGTTTATCGTCCTTCACATTCCCTCACTGTCTCCTCACCTATCACATTTATTACTTATTCACAGACTGTGGGGAATGTAAAGCTGCATCCCTGCTACATTAAAAATGTATTTTATGGGTTTTCTTGTATCAAAAAGTTTTATAAAGAAACATTACTGTATGTTGACTCTGCTGTAGTTTAAAAGACTTTCTCCTTCATTACTTTCATTCTTTCTTTTTGCCTTCAATGGCTGCACTTGTCTTTTTAAACACCGTGTTTCCTCTTTGCTCCTTCTGTTTTACTGTTGGCCCATTTCTGTCGCTATTTTTCACTCCATCTGAACACTTGTGCTTTTTCCTGTCTTCCTGAGTCTCTCACTCCAAGTTTTCTTCCTTTCCTCCCCCCTCAGCCCCTTTTTCTCTCTCTAGCGTTTCTCCTTCTGCTGGAGGTATAAATAGGGCACATAATAAAGCACTAATTAATCTCTGGTGACAAAATCAAAGAAAACACATCTGCAATGCTGAGAGGAGCGTTGAAGGAAAAGGGCAGAAAAGGGAAAGCATGAGGAGTAAAGAAAATAAGATTCACATAAAAGCTAAATTAGAGAAGAATTAGATCAGACAAGAACCAAGTCAAACAAACTTGGGCGGCAAAGTTTTCAAGGTTTATGATTTTCTTTTTTAAGTTTTGAAAATAAATTACAATTCACTGAATACTTCCTCAAATGGTAAGTTAATTTTTTAGCAATTTGGGTTTGATGTAAGTGGTAAAGGTTTGTTTTTTAAAAGTTGGATTCATCTAAGTCTGAATTTAACACTTCAAAATGACACTGACTGAAATATAATCCTGCTGGGCCACATTTTAATCCAAACTATACACTTTGTTTGCTTCCTGACTGAACTGCTAGAAAATACATGATGGATATCAGCTTTGTTTTAAAGTGGAGCCTATTAAGATGGAAGACATCAATAAACTAAGTGAAAATAATTGTTAATCTGAAGATAAACAATAGATAACGCCATGAGGAGTTTGCTAAAAGACTAATAATGTTGCTTTAACCAGAAAAAAAACAAGCAACAAAAAACATTATTTTGGGGTAAATTGGGAACTTTGTCTAATTTTCGGGCTGTTAGGAAAATCTAGTAAAAATGTTAAGAGTTCTGACCATCAGCAGTGTTTCAGACAAGCTGTGCCTAACGTCACCCAAACTCAAAACTAACTTTCAATTAATCTCACTGGCTTAAAAGTTTGCTGCCTTAGCATTAGCTGCCTTAGTGTTATCTGCCTTAGCGTTAGCTGCCTTAGCGTTAGCTGCCTTAGCCTTAGCTGCAGGCAAATGAAGTGAAGCCAACAGTTGGACTAAGAGGACTGGACTCACTTTTTTTTCTTTCTCTGGAAGAAAACGTCAGAAAACATCCATCTACTTGCAAGGGAAATATTTTTCCATTTTGTTCCTTCCCATCCTCAATTTTTCATCCTTGACACATAAGAGCTCAGGTAGCAGTGTTGAAATTTTCAAAGTAAAAAACATGAATTTGAATGCAAATTAAAATTTCACACCAACTTGCAGCAGAAGAAGAATGTTGCAGTTGTGGTCTTGACTGATCTTCAGACAAAATGCCGACTTCAGCAGAACACAGGTTGAGAAAAGAGTGAATATAAATGTAGTCTGAGTAGCGGACGATGAAAAATAGATCTCAAGGTTACTCTTGAGGCAAAGACTGTTATCGATTATTACCAACATGCATCTATGTATCTTCTCACACCTTTAGAGAAATAACTTTTCTGTAAAAACAAACTCAGCGAGGTTTCGGGTTTTTTCTAAGAGCTGTGAATCCCTTCATACAACCAGCTTCCTGTGGGAATTCAAGTCAGTAAACCCTGAAAAAAAGTTGGAATTGTAACTAATATAAAGACTCACAAAGACATGAGATCATTTAGTTTTGCTTGCTTCGTTTCTGCCGTATCAGATTTCTGCACAGTTGAATCCTTCAAGCATTGCCTCCATTTATTGGTGAAAATATCAGGTAGGAAAAACGAAAAATTCCACAACTGGGTTCAGATGTAGTTCACATGTTCCACTTTTTCATCAACACACAATAACGTCCAGTAAATCATTAAGCATCGACACGAGGAGCTGCTGAGCAGAAAACGGAGCAATTCTGACTCGAAATGCAGGACTGAGGCAGAATTTCAGCACCAAGGACAGCAACTCATGTCCAGACAGAAAACCAGGAATCCATCCATTTTCTAAATGCTTAATATTTGCGGTGTTACAGGCTGGGTGAATACAGGACAGGAACCGAGAAACAACAGGTATCCAACAACAAGATCCATACTTATGTTGAAACAACATCTGACAACAAAGATTGTATGAAGTGAAGTCAAACGTTTGGAGGAAAGTTATAAATACACAAGACAAATAAATAACTGCTTTTGTTTGTTCCATAATAAGTCAATTAAACGTGCAGTTGAAGATTTGGAAGTATCCATCAATTGCCCTGAAAATATTTGGATAGATATAGAAAATCAGAAAACTATTTGTTTCCTAATTAATTTGAATTTATAATACCTTGTCCATATGAGCACAAAGAGTGAGACCATTTAGGGATTATAACGTGAGCAAACAGAGAGCAGCAGCATCACTGCAGAGGCTCAGCGGAAACAGAGGAAATCATTTCTCAAAGTCCCTATTTGTCCGTTTTTCCTGGGAGTTCAGGCTGGAACAGATTTAATGTGATTCCATCAGCAGACCTGCAGCTCGTGGAAAATTATTAATCTGCACTGGGTCTCTGTTGTTTAAAATAAATCACCAAGGCATGCAGTGTCGCATGTGAAACCAGCTTCTCTAGGCTAACTCAGGATCTTTATTTTTATTTTTGCCAAGCAGTTTTTCTGGGAACTGGAGGTGAAACCAGATTTATCATCCTTCCTGTGCTGGGAAGAAACATTCTTAACTGATATATTTCCACTACTGCATTTCCATTGCATGTTCAGCTTTATGGAGAAAAACTGATAAAGCTTTTAAATTAGAATTATTTGCATTTGCAGTTTTTTTTCCTCAATTTGCAAATTATAGACAAAAATCAAACATAATTTGCTAACCAGCAAAACAAAGTATTCTGGAGCATTTGGATATATTTTATTCAAACTGCAGTTTGGTTAAAAATATGTGTTATAAATAGTTGATCAGTGTTATTTTGCAAAGCTGTTAGCTTGTAAAATAACTTTCATGATTTCACTTCTGACCTTTTGTAGAGATTGTAAAATGAATTTTGATAGTTTTTTAAGTCACTGGCAGCGTAACGTTCGCTGATCCCTGAATCTCCTCCATAACATCCCATTGAACCTAATGACTCAGTTCTATCATCCCTCCAGCCACAATAAACTTCCAGATCCAGTTATGGAGGAATCCACCGTTTTCCCGTGTGATGGGTGACCCACTAAAATCTGCTTCAGCCTCCAGCTGTCAGAAGTAACACAATGCTCTGGTTTCCAGCGAGGAGCCATCAGGGCTTTGATGCGATGGAAGTGTGACAGATAAATCTCTGCAGTATTAGGAAGATGTGGCAGTGATTCCTCCGCACTGCGCTGCAACAGGGGCGACTTTAACTCACATTTCCGCGGGGATCGTCAGACTGTAGTTATTACAGCCTCCAGCCCGGGGGGGCAGTGGGGTGCGGTGCTCCCCGACAGGCCGATAGGCGGCGTTTTGTCCCCATTTGCCGGCCTCTCCACGCGGCTGCGGGCGTCACTTCAAAGCAGCGCAGCTCCAACCTCATAAATAAATCAGCCAGGGAGGGAAAAGCGGCGCGTCTCTCCAACAGAAACACGGACTGGAGGCTGCATGGCGCTGGGTCGTTTCATCCAGTCAGAACCGGATCGTTTCACCAAACAACCAACAAGAACCAGTCAGGGTTGAGTTCACAAATCCCCAAAATGAACCAACAACAGGTGAAACCTGAAACTTCACCATCTGACAGAAACGGTGTCGAGAAGAGGCTCGGCTCTCCTTCAGCAGTTAAGATTAAAATCATTAAAAAAATAGAAATGTTTATAAAACATACACTTTCATACAAAGTTCTCCACAAAAGATACAAAAAAGTGTCTTAAAATGAAGAGAAGCGTCACATGAAACAAGCCATCGTTTCCTGAAACGGACCCATAATCAGCGCCGCGTCCGCCGCTGCGGGAAGCTGAAGCTGTTTAACAGGAGCCAGAAAATACATGTACATAATCTGAAAACCCAAAGAAACCTTCAGAGAAAAGCAGCGAAAAGAAAAGAGTCCGAGCAACTCAAATAAAACAACTTCAGCTGACAGAAAACAGCTGATTTCTGAACCAGACTTTACTGATTCTCCTCACCTTTTTGCAGGAGCCTCTTCTTTAATATAGCCTGAAGGAAAAGCATCGTTTCCCCCCAACACCAAGTCCGGGCTGATGAGTGAATCTCTCCTCGTGGAAGAGCAGAAGAGGAAGAGGAAGAAGAGGAGGAAGAGGAAGAGGAGGAAGAGGAAGAGGAGGAAGAACTTCTGTCTGCTTCTCCCTCTTTCCTCCCGATCCGTTTCCTCGCTGCTCTCTCTCTCAAAGGGACAAACCCCCTGCTGACACCGGCTGAACTGTGGCGTGTGTGTGTGTGTGTGTGTGTGTGTGTGTGTGTGTGTGTGTGTGTGTGTGTGTGTGTGTGTGTGTGTGTGTGTTTTCCCTCTCAGAGGAAAACGGGAGTAAACGCTGTGACTGTAATTGACTGTAATCAGCCTTTCACTCCGTCAGCTGCTTCCAGCCTGGTTCGGTTCTGTCGGGTTGATCCCTGTTTTCTAATGGTTTCCTCCTTTATGTGTTAATTTAATTAGAACATTCTCACCATCTTTCCATGAGCTTTGACTCTCTCTGTCTCTCTCTCTTTCTCTCTCTCTCTCTTTGTTCTGTAGTTTCACTCCTGATTATGAAAAAAATTGAAAATTGTATCTTAAAGCCTTGGGGACTTTTATTGCCCTAGTTTTTCTCTCCTTTTCTGTCTTTGTGTCGATCAGTTGTGTATTATGTTGTAAATCTGCCTCAGTTTTTGTGTGTGAAGTAAAAACTGAGCTCCAATGAGACTCATTTGATTTTTCTTTAAGGTGTTTGATGAACAGTTGACCTTTTAAAGCTGAACTTCAGCACCATGGACAGAGACAATCCGCTCATCACAGAACTGACAGATTTAGTGGTTATTTCTTAAATCTATAGGCTCAAAACGGAAAGAAACCAAATGATCCCGTCATTCAATGGTCACTAAGGCTGCAGGATTCATTCATGGGGGATAAACTGGACTCAAAGACTGGAAGGCCAGCAGCTCAGTCCAGTTAAAGATAGAAGAGCTCCTGTTGCAAGCAGTGCTGGTCACTTCATTAACTAACAAACAAGTGAAACACAGATTTTAAATTTAAATGAAACACATACAAAATATTCAGGATGATAAATGGATCACTGAAACGTAAATCAAACACAATTCTTCACTGTGTAAAATGAGGAATCAATATATTTAGTGTGAACAAGAATGAAGGACTGAATGATACATAACAAGCAACTAAAATTAAACTCAAATGTCTGCAAGACACAGATATACATCTTTTCTTTTTTGAAGGAGGTTTATCACTGACTGTCTGGAATTTAATCTTACACAGTTTACTGAATACAATGTTTTAGATGTTATTAAATCAGCATTCAATTACCAATATTGAACAAACACAGTAGAGAATTTCATTGCTTCCAAGACGCTTTATGTCTGAAACAGGTTAAGCTCCAACCGGAGTGACGGACACTTTTTCTTGATTCTGGTCAAAGAAAGCTGAGATTGTGCAACTTAAAGATCCAGTAAAACTTCTGAATTTTCTCTGAAATTTGTAGAATTTACCTTGAGAAAAATTGGCTTTATCATGTAAGCATGTTTTAGTCTGTGTTTTCATCTCTGGAACTTGAATGTTGATGTAAACTGAAACTTTAAAGTAAGAAACCTGCAGTTTGTCTGACTAACATGCTGTATCAGTGAAGATCTAATAGGTTTAAAAAATTATCCTACTGATCTGTTCTTTTAATTGGAAGTCTTTCTTTTTTTCAGACAATTATTTCCCATTTAGCGCTCTGGCTATGTTTTGGGATTCTCTGAAGTGGAGAGAACTTTAATAATTAGTTCAGATCTTCTCTGTTACAGAGAAGGACTCCAGCTTTGCTCTGATTAGAACCAGTAACAGAAACCAGAGTCAAAAGTCTGTTTTTGGTTTCATTAAACTACATGTTGAGTTGAAGCTGTGGATTAACATGATGCTCTCTTAAGGTTTGATGTAAACAGTGACAGATATGATGCATTAGGGACATTTCATTTCCTGATTTTTAATTTAGGTTCTTCATTCTGGTTCTTCCTCTATCACTTTGATCTCAGACACTTTGAAAATGGATTTTCTGTTAAATCATCACTGCAAAGAGAATTTTACCTCAAACTTTGATCTCTATTGTGCATCAGATGTTTAGGTGTGAATCAACTGTCATCTCATTTATTTCTTAATGTTCATTTACTAAAATCTCTTTCTCTTTCTTACCGTTTATTCAATGTCACATCCTGTTTTATTTTTTTCTTTATTTATGTAAAGCACCTTGAAATGTGCTATATAAATAAAATTTGATTGATTGATTACCAGTGTTTTTGTTTTACATTGACACATCAAAACTAAACTGGATTTCTCTGTGACAAAATTACAGGTAAATCTCATTAAAGTCTGGAAATTATTGTGTGTTTGCAAAAGTTTTAGAGTTTTGTAAATTTGTAGAATAGAATATAAATCCAAGAAGCCACACAGTTCATGTCGTCTGTAGTCTTGTATTTTGGCGAATATGAATGTTTTGTATGTACAGAAACAATTTTGCATTTTGTGCTTCTATGAGGAGCCTCATATGTGTCTAATTTTATCTATTTATTATCTTACAAAAGCAAGCATCATCACTTTAATGTGACACTTTAATTAAATATAACCAGAACCAAACTATGTTCTCAGTGCAGCTTGCAGGTAGTGTCAGAATAGAAAAATATAAGAATGACAAAGTATTTTTTTATTTTTATTCCCAGTCTGAAATCCTGTCACAATTTTAGCCAGATCAAACTCAGATGGAAACTATGTGCAGAAATATCCCAGGTCAGGATTCGAACCAACAACCTGCTTTAACTGAATCAAGAAACGGTGCCACCAACTGGACCACTGAGTAGAACCGAACGGAAATGAGCAACGTTATGTAATGGCAGAGCAGGTAAAACAAAAACAATCCTGTTCTTACTGAACTCCTTCACATTGGCCTGTTCTTAATAAAACTCCAAAGCAGAACTGACAAGAAATTAGAAATTCTAGAATTTTAAAAGAAATCATTCCAAGCATCTTAGTGGAGAGTAAATCTGAGTCTCCACAGGAAAACTGGATCTGCTGAAGTGTTTGAAGTCCTGATGTCACAGTGATCTTCATTCACAAGCTCAGGTTCACTGTTGACTCTGCTCTGTTCATGAACCACTTTGTTCACAACATTTTCAGACGCCAATCCAAAAATATAAAATGTTTCAGACTTGAAGGAGGAAACATATCAAACACTTTGGGAAATCGTTTGGATTTCCTTCTGCTCTGATGTTTCTCCCTGCTGTGTTTACCTGAATCATTTCAAAGCTCCAGCAGCATAATTACCAAATTAGCATAACAACCCTGAAGTTCAATCACTTTAAGTCTAAAATTATTGTTTTTGAGCTCCTATCACACGGCTGCTTTTCCCACTGCGCTTGGCTTATCTACAAATATATTTTTGTGCCACTGGGCATGAAGAAATTTAGCATATTTTCTGAAAATGAAAGAGTCTTGACATCTCTACTGATGTTGGCTTTTATGGGTCACGTTTTATGTCATTTACGTATGTTGGGACGGGAATTTTGCAATTGTTTCATTGTGATTTTGTTTTCATGTTTAGATCTTGAAAACTCTTTAATTGTCCCCAAGTGGCCAAATAAATATTCGTTGAGATAATTAGAAGGTGCTGCACGGTGACACAGTTGGTGACGTTTCTGCAGTAAGAATGTAAGACAGGCGAGAGAAGATTCACGCTTTCTTTTCCTCTCATGTGTTTTTCCTCCTCTTCTTAGTTTTTTTTATACTGTTTGCGTCTCTGTCAATGTTCACATTGCAAATCGTTTATTCATTTCCTTCCTGATTGTAATTATTTCCTTCCGTATCTGCGTCTATCCCTAATCCATCCATCTGTCCTCCCCCTTGCCTTTTCATCGTTCATCCATCCCTCACCTTCCTTTTCCCCTAATGAGCAAAGTGTCTGTTTCTGCTCCAGATATGTCATAAATCTCCCCTGACACAATCAAACATTCATCACAAACACACAGACACACAGCAGGCTCTGCTTCCACTCGCTCTGAGGTTCCTAAGGAAAGTTTGATGGTCTGATCACAACTAAAAAAAACTGTTTCTACGTGTTTTGCCTGCTCCTTGAATGGCTGGATAAACCTGTTTAAAACACGACGTCATGTCATGCTGCTGCTGCTGAGGTGATTCTAGACTCTACAGCGTTAACACAGGAATAACTATCTCTAATTTGCTGAATGTTTTTAAGCCTGCATATCTTAGCTTTTTTTTAATGATGAAGAAGGGATTGATCCAAAACAGAATGTGTTCAGTTGAAATAAGTTCAAAAAAATATCTCATTTTCCTCTTCAATGGTCTAGTTTGATCTAATTTTTGAGACATTTTGCAAGTATTTATGTGTAAATTTACGTTTAAACAGTCACACAATAAAATGAGCGCAAATATAGAGGGAAGCAGTACAAACTTTTAATGTGGGAACCACAGCGAAAGTGTTTCAGTTTGAAACTATTGTCAGAAATAACCTACAAACGTAGTGGCAGGAGGACAGCAGTCAGGAGAGGCTCACATTTCAACAAGGTGGTTTTATCTCTATTTTTCATCATCCCTCAAACATTGTTACAGATAATATTTTGTTCTTTTCTTTAGTCTGGTATTTTGTTGTATTTTTTAGTTATGTTGACATGCCTGTTAGTCACCACAAGGAGGAGCTGCAGCTCTCACACATTCTCCCTTTCAAGCTCTGATGCTAATGCTAAAACCTTGTGCTAAATGTTCACTTCCTGGCCTCCACTGATACAATTGTTCATTGTGAAAGAATTGTGGGGTTGAATCAGCTTCCTGTGGTCAATCAGCCTGATGGGAGTCAGCGCCCTCACAAACAACAATAATAACCTGTTAGACATTTACTCTGCAGTGTAACTGATGCTGTAATTTACATTAATATAGTCCCTTATTAAAGAAATCAAGTCCATTTCGCTTTTCCCTGCCTGTATGTATGTTATTATACAGGTAAAATTGAGGATGCTGAGGACAGTCTGGTTCCTGCGTGTCAGGATGCTGAGGACAGACTGGTTCCTGGGTGTCAGGATGCTGAGGACAGTCTGGTTCCTGGGTGTCAGGATGCTGAGGACAGTCTGGTTCCTGGGTGTCAGGATG
>CAEGAF010067848.1:0-37858 GCA_903067075.1 Micropoecilia bifurca | reverse complement strand
TGTGTGTGTGTGTGTGTGTGTGTGTGTGTGTGTGTGTGTGTGTGTGTGTGTGTGTGTGTGTGTGTGTGTGTGTGTGTATAGGCGCTCTTTTGTGTTTGACTGTGCGGGAAATTTTTAAACACAAAATATTTTTGACACAGCTGCATTTTTTTCTCCGAGTGTGATGGCTGCAACTGTGCAAAAACTATGAAAAGCAACTCAAAATAGAAATAACTAAACATAATTGCATGCGTGCATTCGCTTTTACCATCCCTATTGTTCATCCAAGCATGCTGTTGTTGTTCTTTTCTTGGAAAATAGCAATGTACTGTGGGCTGAAGCTAAAAGCAGCTTAGGTAAAACAACAAATCCCAAACAGGGGAAAAATGAGTAGGTAGCATCTCCACTTTGATGTCACGAAGCTGACATTTTCTACCGTACTTCTGTAATTAGTTCTCCCAGAGTATGAAAATCGGTAGACTTTTTGCAGCATAATTTCATTATATGACGAAAATTTTCTCCCACTCCTGGTTATTTATCCAGTGCCTTGTTCAGCCCGTTTCCCGTCAGTCATTTCCCTTGCTGCTTTGGCTCTTCTGTCACTTGTGCCATTCGTTATATTATATTTTCACACCCTTCTGCTTTTACGCCTGTCCTGCTTTTCACTTTGCCCGGTACTCATTCTCGCTCTCATCTGTCATTCAGAGAGCTGGGGGGTTCATTGCTCTGGTGCTACAGCTATAAATTATTGATTGGCACAAGAAACATGATAGCCAGAGAAGAGGGTGGGTAAAACGGATAAAAGGGGAGGGGCAAAGATGCATTTTCCCATGAATAAAATCAGCTATTATTCTCATCTGGACTAACTTTGCTGCTCTAGTTTTCTCACACTAACTCACAATTTTGCACTCTGTTTTCTCACCTCATTTTTATCCCTGCCCCATTCTTCTCTCCCGATCGCCTGACAGAATGACTTACTGATCCTAACAGCCCAACTCATAAATGTCGTGCCTGAATGCTGTCATCACTAATGAATGGCTGTAGCAAAACAGACTCTGCATTTGATTTAAGGTATGTAGTAAACATGTACTCTGGGTAAGAAGATGTTTATACCTTCACTGAAATCAATAGACCTCATCACCTCGCAAAACCAACCAACTAAAGGTTTGAATATCTGTCAAAAGGTATTTCAGGCAGGCAAATCAAGTGGCACCATGCAAATATAATGACAAATCATTGAGTCAGTGACATGGAAACTAAGAAAGAATAAAAATATTAGTGTAAATAGTTTAGTAGAAACTGATAGATAATAATCACAATGTTCTAAGTCTACTACAGCAGAATTATTAGACCAATAATGAGGGTTAGTTTTGGTTTTTATTTAAAGCTTCTTTGACAAAGTTAACTTTTCCAATAGCCCTCAATGTACTTGTTGTGCACATTCTTAGAAATGCTCTTATGCAAAATGATGGTATGGCATTTGGACATGTGTAAACTAAAGCCGTTGAAACCTTATAAGGTTAAATGTAGAGTGGTTAGAAGTGAGAGTCTGCATCTTGTGTACTATGAAAGGTCTGCGATGTGTATCGTAGTAGCAGCTCTGGAAATCATGAGGTCATACTTCTTACTGTCTTATCAGATAGTTCAAATCAGCAGCAGCTGCAAAAACATGGAAGCTGCTCTGAGGAGAGGCACTTTCTCACACACTTCTTAGGTAGACACACAAAACACTGGCGCACCAGTTACCACTAATCCCCTACCGCTACCACCAGTAAACAGACATGCAATCATGTGCCAGTAGAAAAATGCAGAACAATGCATAAACATCACAAACACTAGCCACTACTCTACACAGTGCATTTATAGAAATAGAACAATAAATCCCACAACAAACCCACAAAAAGGGGGAAAGTACTTGTGTACACTCAGGGGAAAAGAAAAAAAAAAAAAATGTCTTCTGTCTTGCCGTTTTATTTACTTTTTTGACTCAGTCACACTCTGTTGTGAAAAGAAAAAGAAAACAACATAAATTCTCACTGATGGCACTCATATTACCCAGAATCTTGTTCACAGAACAGTTGTCTACAACATACATACCCATATAATTAACTCTAACACATTGCGATATAGTTTGAGAAGTGATAGGAGATAGCAAAGGGTAAAAAGCTGAGATAAAATGTGAGGGATAATGGTAAGTCAGACAGATAGTGCATCACTGCTGTGGAATTATATACATCACAAACACGCAAGAGTTTACAGAAACATTCAACTTAGCAGAAAGCCCACATTCATAAACATGCAATGCTTGTAAGTAAATTTACCTCATCAATTATTTACATTTTAAGGTTTGTTATTTAAATTCCATATCATTATAATTTCCTTCCTCAGAAAATTTACAATTTTATCGTTCTTCACCAAGCCGACTTCCCCTCTCTCAACCTGAATTGAGAACTCAACATTCTCAAGTTTAACCATAGACCGACTATTTAATTATTCATCCTATATTTGAGGGTACAGATGAATTTACTCTTGTGATTTTGTGATTGAAGATGTGAATAGTTTATATTATGGAGAAAAAGGGTTTATTATACTGTGTATTATTACTTGCCTTGGATTATCTTGCAAAAATATTGCATTTAATAAAATCGTACATGTTTTAAGCAATAGCATATTTTAATACTGTATTTGATGCATTCCTAGTAATTCATCAATGACTGTCTTTTTGTATATTTTGGGTACAAAACCAAATATTTGAAACCGTTGTTTACAAGCTCATAAGAAACTCATATTTGTGGAAAAAATATAAATAATCTGTTGTTCCTCTTGTCTATTAGTGTTTAATTTCAAGTGTTTTAAATTAGGAAAATTGAAAAATCAAAACATTATGCTCACTGCCAAAACATAAAACATCCAGCCAGTAAGAAAGTGTGAGGGAAATATGTTTATTAAAAAAAGAAAATCTAACAGGAAAGTCCATTTCAAAACAGCAGTCAAGAGATTTTGTGATTCTAACTTTGAATGTCACATCCCTTTGTGAAGCAAAGGGTCACACATCAAAAGTATTTGTTTGAAACCTAATTTAGATTTTATTATATACTTTGGACAAAGGGATCAACATTTACAATGTTGTGATTTTTTACATTAAAAGCAGAAAATGTCAACAATTTTATATTTGAGGTAGTCCATGTAACTTTTGATTGATTTCTGTTGATAATCAGAAATTGAAAAACAAAACAAAACAAAAAAACGGCTTGGTATTTTGTTATTCATTTTCATGTGAGATTAAAAAAAAATACAAAATGTTTTTTGTCTTTTTCACTTTATCCCCACATTAAAAATAAAATAAAACACCCAATGAACTCTTTTTATTTTAATATCCCGCCCACTCACATATGTTATGTGGAAAGGACAATCAGGGTCAATCACTTCATCTGTCAGTGATCATAATGTTATGCTTGTCTAGTATAAATTTGAGTCCAAGACTTATAATGTCAAAAATAAACCTCAGATGATCAAGTAGAACATGAACAGCGTGATACTTGTCAGAGCCAGTTATTTATCTACAGGGCAGTCAGAGCTAAGCAATTTATAATTGAAGAAATGACTTGAATGCCAGTCAATCTCAGAGCGGAGCAGACGGTGACAGCTGGCTGGTGTCCTCTGACTTTCGACTTGTCTGACACTGAAGGCCGCAGCTAAAGCTTGAAACTAGATTTATGTCTGTGGGTGCAGCAGAGTGACTCAGAGTCTCCAGCTGGCCACAGTTTAAAGAACCAAAGAGAGGAACTATTTGTAGAGTGCAAGAAATAATAAATCGGAGGTCTCCAGGTGGCGACAAAGGTGAAAGCACATTCAAGAAACAACACTCAAGTCTTTGTTGTTGGAAAATTTCCTCAAACTGCACAGAACCGCTAGTATGGTGACTGTGAAAAGAAAGGATATACAATAGGAGAAACTGCTTTTGAAGATACGTAAAGAAGTCAGGCTGCACAGTTGTTAGGGTAGTTATTGTGCAGCAAGAAGGTTCTGTGTTTGAACCCAGGCCAGGGTTCCCGTTCATGGATGGGCTCTTTATAGGTACTCTAGGTTTTTCCTATAATGCAAAAACATGATTGTTAGGTTAATCGACTTTTCTAAAATGCCCTCAAGTCATAGTGTGTGAATGTGTGTGCATATGCAGGTGAGTGATTGTTTTTATGGTGTTGGTTATGGCCTGGCCATCTGTCCTGGGTGTATCCTGCCTCTTGCCCTCTGACCCTGAGAGATGGGAACCAAACACTTCGTAATCTGGAGGGAATAGGAAAAATGGATGGAAGGATGTAATGGAATTAATGATATTTGTATTTTTAAATTTTTATTATTTAGACTTTTGGCCCTTCCTGTAAAGCATTAAAATTGTTATTTTTGTATAATGTTATTGGGAAGAATTATTATACAAGTATTCCATAAAGGCATAAACCATTAAATATGGGACCCCAATAATTTATGACATAATAATATATAAAACTATACAAGAAACATGCAAGCAGGCTAAACGCTATGCTAATTAATTCCTAATTTCTAATTCTAAAAGCTGCATGACTTTCAGTTATCAGGCAAGTACACAGAACCCACAGAGTACACACTTTTAATTAACCAAGGCATACAAAAAGCCTTAACATTTGAATATATGTCTATATTTGTGGGTATGGGTACATCAATGCCTATCCTGTGTTTTCACAGATATATATTCAAGTTTTCCACATCTACATTTAGAAATACATATAATACATACAAATAAATAAATTAGGTGGCAGTTAGCAAAAGGCAAGATTTTGAATTTTTGCAGTTGTAAAATTAACCCTCTTGATTTTTAAAAAACATCTTTAGATTGTGTTTCGCCTAATGGCAATTTATTTACGTTATATAAATCATACTATTGCGTTTTTTTAGTTTGCTGTGGCATGCTGGCCTGCATGCCTGACTTTATTTATAAAACTGAGATAATCCGCTGTAAACATGGTGGTTCTTTTTTAGTTCTACGGGGGTTTTCTTTATTTGCAAAACAATCCAGGAGATGAAGCTTTTATGCAACACCGATGTGATCAGAAAGATCCCCCTCCATGAGTTTGCAGAAAGACAAATTTTATACCAACTTCAATCATTTGAAAAACAATTATACATTTCAAATTCTGAGGTCATGAAGATCAGCCTAAAAGTGACATAGTTATAACAATACAAAGGAGGAATGGATCCCTTAGGGAAAATAAAGGAATATATAAAAAATAATAAAGTAAACTAACCTAACTGAGAAAATATGTACTTGGTATTCTTGACCTGAAGCATCTAGGTATCACAAATGACACCCGGTTGAGAGGCACACTCGCAAACACATTCAAAGTTGGACACACATCATGCATATAGAATGGGGCCCACGCCCATGTTAAGCAGCAGGCAGATGATGTGTGGGTGTTTGCAGGTAGGCAGTGTGAGAGCTCTCTGTAGCTATTTTTTAATGTCTCTGCCAAGATTTACTTGCACATAAACACACACACAGACTCAGACACTGCACTGACATCCAAGTGTATCGTCACTTTGCCAGGTGCATTTGTTATTAACTCCTGAGGTATTGTACTATCTAAATGTGTTCCTCAACAGTGTCATTATCTTTAGACTGTTCCCTCTTTCATCTTTTAATCTACCCTTAAATGTATTCCCATCCTTTAACCACATGTTTGTATTGTTTTTATGCTATTCGTGACTCAAGCAGTTTGGAAAGGATTCAATTTTCAAGCTCAGAGACAGGGAAAAGAGCATATTATGCCTCTTTTGTCCCAGAACGCCCCTTAAGCCAGTGCTTATCTCCAGTTTCTGCAGGGCAAGACAGCACAGATACACTGCACAGCATCTCAGGATGGTCGACAGCAGAGGTTTCCATCTGAATCAGCTCTTTCAAGGTTGAGCACCAGACAAAGAGGCTTTGCTTACAGTTTTTATGTAGGCATCTTTCATGTCACAGTGGGTGGGTGGTAGCCGAAATGTCACACTATCGGCCACTGTGGTCCTGGTGAGGCCAGATGAGAGCTGCCTGAGTCTTCGGATTAGCTGTCACTTTCAATTTCGCCTCCCTCTTCTTAACTGGGTTAGCGGTGTACCAAACCAGTAATGTCAGCCAGAATAGTGGGTACCATTAAGTGCCTTATTTGTGGTTTCTCATTGGGACCTCATTACTCCTCTTCGGGTTCCAAACAGTATTTAACAACTGTTTTACATCGAGCAGGTGGTCAATAAAAGATCATGTTGCAATCACAAGTTTATGGTATTTTTATGTCTTCAGTTTCAATACAGTAAAATTAGAAGAAGAAAAAAAGACCCATAGAATTCTGTTATTTTTTGACAAATATAGAGGACTGTAGTTATTCCTGCAGAAATCCCTGTAAATGGTAATCTATAAGAACTTAATCCACAGGGTTTCCAAAACACAGATGCAGTAATCTAACTGGCATAAACCCACTACTCCTTTTAGAGATATAATGTACACAAAAATTAGCTACCTGTCACAGGTCTCTTTACATCAATTCTCAAAGTAGCATAAATTGATGTGATCATGGTCTGTAGTGTTGAAATTAGTTTTTTTCAGTCAGAGAAACACCTCACAGTTATCAGTAATTATAATCTATCACAAATCTTAAGGATTCAGATCCTAATGAAGGCCTAGAGTCAGAACACAAATAGGAAGGGATATTAAATCCATAGTAAAATAAAATAACCTAAATTTAATCTAGATTGCTATTTACCTATTTATTTATAAATTTTTAGAATTTCTGGTTTGCATAAATTCTAAAGATCACTACCAACAGAAATAGAAAGCTGGAAAAGCTTAAATTAGAAATGGGCTTGTACAAAATGTATGTTATGGTGCACTTGCATACAAATACCCCGATTTTACGTTATGAAAGAGATGAGATGGGACGAAACCTCATGATATTTAAAAGTGACATCAACATATTGTTAAACAGTTTGTGAACTGTGTTTTGCAAAGTAATATTCAGTTGCTGTCACCTTGTGAGATCGTCTGGTGAAGTAGGTTCAATTGTTAAGAGCCGAGGATTTGAAGTGGAATGATTTAGGCTTGAAACCCTGTTGCATCTAAATTTTACATGCTTATCCTGAAGTAACAAGAGTAGTTTCCTCTTTACCCTGCTGTGTTGAGAGAGTCTTATCACCACTGCTTTATGTGTTTGTGACAGGAAACATGTCCAAACAACCTTCTTTGACTTGTGAGAAAAAGTAGAGCAGTGTTCTTTCAGGCAGCTGAGGTACAATACACAACTTTCTCTCATTGAGAGGACTTAAAATCACACAACTGATATGACAAAACATTAGGAGTAGTTTGTAACAAAATGGTAAAGCCCTAGTATAAGACAGGGAAGGAGTGTAACAACACAGAGATGTGGCGTAGATAGAAAGAAACGCACAAATCACAACAGCAAAATATGTTTTCAGACACAGCAAAAAAAGGAGAAGAAAAAATATGTCAAAGTCATAGAATGAGTTTCATTTAGTATCACACACATACTTGCATGCAGATACGTGTAGACCTATGTAAGCTTATAAGGGTAAAACTTGCACAAGTTGCTGTGTAATGTTATCTACCAGATGGAATCTGTCTCTCTTATCCCACAGCCTGGGGGTGAAAGCAAGGCTTTGCTTTCATTCACGTTCTACTATCACAGCTTAGCATCGCTATTAATACAAGCAGCCGGAGCAGGGCAGTACATTAGAATATCAATACACTGGCAGAGGAAAGACTTCTATTTTCAGGGAGATAGGACAATGTTTTTTTTTTGTTTGTTTTTTCTGGGAGGCTGTAATCTCAGCATATGGATGGTTTTAAGTATGTGAAAGTATCTGTTCAAAATGTGTGTTTGCATATTTTTTTAGGCTATCAGGTTTGACAAGAAACATCTGACATCTCTGTCTTAATTAAATTTATCAGGTCCAGTATGTTTGATCTTTTTTGAGAACTTACATAACTTGCTGATATTCTTTTTTTTCACATCTCCCTTTTCTACTTCTTTCACCCTACTTTCTCTCTATTTTTGCTTTGGAGTAATGGCATAGATTTATTCATCCATCTTTCTTAGGTCACTTCCCCTGAGGCACATCGACTTCTTCCCACCCCAGCCACTTTATTTTTTTTAAAACACAAGATCTTCTTTTCCTTTCTGACCTTTTAATTTTTTTTTTCTGTCCATATTTAGCAATCTTCTTGTCCATATTATGCCATATTGTACTATCAGTTTCCATCACAGAGAAAGAAACGGCCCGTTCTGGTGAGGTTTGCATATGATTCTTTGGTGAGGGGAAACCGTGGACAGGCTGCCTGACACACATACACACACGCAGAAACACACAGAATGATGGCCTGAAATCAATTAATGAAGGCTTAAAGGCTTATTTCATTTGAAAATCTTCCCATGTTTTAGCTATTTTACTCAGAGCTGAAGATAAAATTGGATCAGGAAAAATTCTCCATCTGGAAACTCACCATTTTTATCTTCCATTCTTTTTTCTTATTTTCTCTTTTCTCCCAATTTCACAACTTGGTTCACCATTCCTGCATAATACAGCCTGTCCTCTCCTGCTGTGTCTCTCCTTTCCTCCACGGTTGTCCCTCTCTACTTTTCCCTTCTCTTTTTGGCATATCTTTATGCTGTGCTCTCTGTCCACATTTCCCGCCTTAACACTTTCTAATTTCTGAAAATTGTCTTTCCAAATGGTTCTGCAGCATCTTCCCACTGCCTCCACTCAAGCCTCTTCTAAATTACCCTGTCTCATTTTTCTTGTTTTATCACTATTTTACTTGGCTTCCATTTTCTTTTCTATACCTCCTCACTTCTTAGGTTGGTACAAATAGCTCCTCAAGACAAGGGTGTTTTATAATGATCTTCAGTTTCTGACCCTATTAAAAATAGTACTGACCACGCTCCCTCCTTATCTTGTTCTGCTCTCTTCTCATTCATATCCTTGATACACCTAACATCTGCTCTCTTATTTAAATATATATAGTGCATATATGTTAATATACCCAACAAATAAGGATAGCGTGACTCTACTTCTGTTTAGCATTTTTACCTTTTCTCAACCTCAACATTGTGTTTATCATATTTTATTAAAAAGACTGGATTTTAAACCAACATTCATCCTCTTCTTATTGTTGACATCTTTATTATAAATGCTGAGTTGGGTTGCAAACTCATAGGTCTTGATATTGATTATGATAAATACATGCAGTGCTCAAAGATCATTTTGGAAACCTCCAGTGCCATTATTAGGGATTTTGGCTTATCCTGGTGGGAGTAATAAATGAGGTAAAAATTAGTCCAGAATGGCAAATTATTCTTTTAACATGATCACTGCGTTATATCTGTTCCTCCGCTGCAAAAGTCCTAATTAACTTTTATCTCAAGTCTCACACTATCACAATTATAACTCTCTGAAATGAGCTGTGCTTGAGGGTATCAGCAGCAGAGGGACAACTATTGTTACAGTGAGCCATTAAAGGGACAGAGAAATGAGGTACTGTGTCTCAATCATTTTGATTAAAATAAAAATACTTTTGAAGTAGCTTATGAAAACATGGGGTTCATCTGTGTCAAAGGCATATGGACAGCTCATAATTAAATCTATAACTGATCCCATCACTACACAAGTCTGTAAAAACAGAGCTAATGATCTTTTGTTGCACCATTTTTTCCTAAAGAAACAGTTTAATATAAGTTCCACTGCACAAAGATAAGCTATGTTATCTTTGCTTGAATACATTTTTATGATGCGACTTGTATGTGATGGAAATGATAAGACATCAGTTTGGTGAATAAGGTATCTACATGTAATGATATGACTTGAAGTTCAAACTGGGCATCGGAATAAGGAAGAACACAAATGCAAGCATCATGTTGTTGTTGGTGCCAGATAGGCTGAGGTTGAGGAGACAAAGCTTTTTATTCATTTATTTATTTATTTTTTGTTTGAAACAAAAAATAAATAGTAAAAAATTAGCTTGCACCATGAAATGCATGTGATATATCAAACAATGGTATAATGGTGTAATTGGCATTTTACTAGCTCCTAATTCACTAACTGCTTGTTTGTGGCTGTAAGCTAATTTCGGCTGGCTGGCTCAATTGATTGTTTCTATTGTTGAGGAGCAACACATTTTGTTTTTTTTTTTTAATCACAGAATTACAGTTTTTCTAATCTACCACATTTACTCAGTTTAGTAAATTCTAGTTCAAATGTAATAATATAAAGCCACATTTATAAGGCCTTCTGAAATGACTACACTTTCAGCTATTCTTTTGTTTCTTTTTCAAGCTGTGTAGTTAGTTAAAAAAAAAGCAGCAACCCTTACTAATTTCCGAACATCATTTTTTTGGCACATAAAACAAATGAATGAAACAACAAAATGAACTAAAAAGTCAAAACTTTATAATCATCATTCGCTTAAGTAGTCTTTTTTCCTTCCCAGTTAGTGCTTAAAGTGAGCATGCAAAAAAGCTTTCAGAAGAACTAAATGTGAAGAGATTACCGTGGCAGAGCAAAACAAAGGTTAGAAGTTCAAATCCTGAGGTGAACAAGTGACTGAGTTTATGTGAATCGATCTAGAAAAAAAGATGGATCTGTTGATGAGGTTGAAGTTGCCCTGCAGCTACTGGTGCTGCGTGACTGGGCCTTTTCAGTGAGACCCCACACATAGCGGCAAAGTGAGGAGGGGAAATAACAAGAGGTTAGTTAGTTAACTGCAGTCAAAAGGTCAAAGATGATGAAGCCTTCAGCTATGTGCGTGTGCATTTGGGTAGGTTTGTGTGGATTGCATCTGCACGTGTGTGTGTGTGTGTGTGTGTGTGTGTGTGTGTGTGTGTGTGTGTGTGTGTGTGTGTGTGTGTGCCCTGTTTGTGTGTGTAAGTCAGCCATAAAGAAGATGTGTTGTATGATGAAAGAGCCTCTGTGCAGGTGGACGCCGGGGTCAGGAGTTGAAACGGTGCGGAGGGGCTAGTGGAGAGCAGTCGCTGCATGACTGAATCTGTTTACAGTAGGTAGCTCTGTCAAAGAACTGATGAATGGGTTTTAAGACTTTCAGCCTCGTGAGCTCAAAGGTAATGGACTACAGCTGAGTGAGCCAATGTTATTGTCTTCAGGAAATTGACAGAGAAACATCAAACGCTGGAAAATAGCATATTTTCATACAAATGTTAATCAATAAAACAAACAACATTTGGTTGGAATTGTACTATTTATTTTTTTTTATTCAGAGTACTGATACTAGTAGAGATATGTTGGATAAAAAGAAACTAAAGACCTAATTATTCTTTAGTTGGTTTTACTAAAGAAGTTTTAGATTAATATGTGAGGATGTTAGTTAGGATATACACGTGATAAACAATCCCAAAGTCATTTTAACTGAAAGCCAAATGTCACCATATTTATAGCTAGAAAGCCTAACAATCTTGAAAATATGAATCATGATGTTTTTCAAACTGAAAACAGGTGATGATGGACTTGTTGTCACCCACCACAAAGGCTCCCCATGCTGGAAGCACCATCTCCTTGGATTATAAAATAATTTGAGTCTTGTATTTAAACTACTGAGCATCCACACAGCTTATGTTATAGTCTTCAACATAGCTAGAGCAAAGGGCCAATGCAGGTGTTTTTGAGCAAAGAAAGAAAACAAGACAGTAGAGAGAGAAAGAAGGGGAATAAGGAAGGGAAGAAAGGAGAGCCCAGAAAGAAAAACAGAACATGACAAAAGGAGGTAGCAGGAAGGAACAAAAGGAACAGCAATGTCCTTCCATGCTCTTATTACCTTTCTTCATAATTCTGCTTACCTGAAAAATACTAAAATCACTCTGCATAAATTCAAATTTCTTCCAGACTGAATAAGAAGATTTTCTGTCTAAATTTGTCCACACATGAATGAACTAATCTAAGACTGAAGACACGCTTTATACACTCATCACTTCTTGCTAGTGTGCAAAATAAACAGATGTATAGGTTGGGCAAGCGTATGTAGGACTATGGAGGCACATTGTCACAACCTTGTGTGTCCATATCCTGTAACATCCAATCATGACAGAAAAGCCAAGACAGAGGCATTGATTAATAGAGAACAAAATGAAGACGCTTAATCATTTCAGCAATTTTACTTGTCTGGTAAAAGGCGAAAAACAATTTAACCAAAACAAAGGCTATAATTTTCCAGATTGTTGCAAAGAAAAGAATTATCATTTGGGCTATATTTAAAGTTAGAATGTCTGTAATGTTAGTTATCTGAAATGTTTACAGGGGCACAATCATTCTACTTCACAGGCCACAGACAGTTAAAAGGACTTGACTGTGTCAGAGTCAAAGATCCTTTTAAGTTTAAACTACTTTGGTCTTTTTCTTGTTCATGTTCTATGTTTTTGCTCAATAGTCAGTAAAAGTAAATCCATGGGGGAAAAAAAAAATCACCTATATTTTCACGGACTTGGACACACCTGGTATATTTCAAAGATCTGCATAGCTATCAGTTTCCATAAACATAGCCTGTTGTCTTTGTGATTGGACACAGACATCAATAGTGAGGTAAAAAGCAGTGGGTGGATGAGTAAGAGAAATGAAAGGTGGCAGTCTGTGAACAAAAAACACCTGAACAAATTATAGCTACACAACAAGTGATCCAAAGTCTTCAGAAAGGCTCATTTCCTTTTCTAGGGTTCTTGATCTTTGTGTCATCTTGTCCATGCTTCAGATCACAATCATTTTCTTTTCACCCACTTCCCATATAAATAACAGGCGTGAGCTTTATAGCTTTATACATGAAAACTTGGAAATGTGGTCCAATTTTGCATCACAATGTACAACAATATGAAAACTGTGAAAATGTATGACACTGTAAAAGGCTAAATAAAAAAACAATTGTATCAATCTATCGGTTGAGCTATGTGAAAGTATATACATAACATTTTTTATAAAGAATGTAATGCTTTTTCAAGATAATTTACATATTAATGGCATTTAACTTTAAACTGACAATAAGGAAAATGTCTCCCTACTATGATCATCCATAGGCATATTCCTGCATTTAGTGCTACACAGTGGATCATAAGTGTCTGAAAAATTAGTTTTGATTAATTTACATATTCTCAGAATGATTCTCTTTAAAACTTGTTCTCACTTTTCCCCATGACCACAATTTCTAAGTTACAAATGTGATTGATGTGCAGACTTGGGGTTCTCTCTCTTAATATATCCAATGATCTTATTTTACCAAAAACAAGATGGGTAACAACTATAAAAAAATGGAACATACAAAAAAATGTAAGTTAAACAAGGGGCCAATCATTCTTGACACAATGTTGATAAACATGGTTAAAAAAATAATAATTATATATATATACATAATATCTTACATTGTACTTGGAAAAATAAGACCATTGAATATATTAACCTTAAGTCTACACATCAATCACGTTTGTAACTGAGAAATTGTGGTTACGGGGAAAAGTGAACACCTCCATCTGTGGGAGTTGGAAAAATGTAGGACACCTTCCTGCATCAAAACATTTGTATATTGTAATTTTCCTATCATGGTTGTAAAAAGGGAACAAGAAAAAAATAACAACATTTCTTGACTATTTCCCCAAACCTTATGCTTTGGCTTCTTTCATTCCCTTGTTCCTAATTTTTCTTACAGTATACATAGAAATGTTCAGCATTAAACAAGCGGGAGAAACAAGGCAAACACACACACACACACACATACACACACGCTCGCACACTGCACTGAAATCAGCTTGTGATTTAGACTGGTGTGATTAATAGTGTTCTATGCACCACTGAACAGATGAACCACAAAACAGCATAAACATTATCATAACCTGAAAGACCTAATTATTGTAGAGCGCATCTGACAGACGGCTGTGTGTGTGTGGGTGTGTGTTGGTTGGAGGAGGGGTCAGCTTGTTGGTTTGGGAAAGAGGAGAGTGGGGGACAATGATGAGGGAAGATTTATGACCCTTCTACGGTATGTAGTTCAGAGTTCTCACCGCCCCTTTTGTGTCTTCCACCATTTGGGTGCAAATTAGGAATATGATAATGGCCATATTATATATTATAATGAGAGAGCAGCCTGCTTATACATCATCTTCCAACCAGCTGAATGAAGGAGTGTTTAGGGATATGAAAATAGTTGAGAATATGATTCTGAATGTTTGTTTTTCTTAATAAAAATATGATATACATCCAAGTTACAAAAACTAAACATCAAAAAATGGGACAGTACAAAACATTTGAGTCGATAAACACAGTCATCATGTGTTGAGGAGCTGTGAAAAAGTATTTTATATCTTGTAATTTTTTACTACTATGACTTTTTGTCTCACTTAAATGTTTAAGATTAAACAAATTTCAGTATCCATCAAATATATACCCAAGAACAAGAAAATATAGTTTTAAAATGAATAATGAAGAAGAGCTATACAAGCTAACCAGGACCAATGCAAAAAAGCAATTCTCTTTAAAGAACTAATTCCTTTATTACTTTCATAAATGAAATAGTTGTATGAAAACTTTAATTTATATTTACTCAGATTATATTTTTCTGATAAGATTCTTTGATTTAAACATTTAAGTAAGTAAATTGTAGCACCACGACCAAGGAGAATGACAAAGGAGGTAGAACAAGTATCCACAGTTCGCTGCTTGACAGCTGTATTAACTTTCCAGTATGAGGGATATGCTAATTCATAAAACATTAATATATTTAACTGTGTTTATAAACATCTTCACAAAGCATGTTGCTATTTGTGGAAAGCACCATTAGTCATTGTTATTTATTTATTTTTGTCTTCCCTGTTTTTGACTCAGATCAGTAATGTTTGTGCAATTCCCTATTGTACAAAAAAAAACATTTTCTATCCCCAAAGCATTTCACTTGTTAGCTAACATTATAGACAAGCCCCACCACTGTAAAAGTAAAATACTGGAATATATAATTTTTGTGATTTTCACTTCCAAACAGATCTGATCAGTTCTGCTTGGTTTCTTGCATAGCTTTGCTTCTTGTGAATATTTTTGTAAATTTTAGCAATGTAAAAATTATGTGCTAAATATATTTCTGTGGAGAATTTTTTTTTTAATAATCAGATATAAAAATTACACTTAGAGCCATTTGGTCAGATTCGTCAGAGAAACTGAAATATCTTTCACAACAATGTCACGTTTCATCTGGTCTTCAATGATGCATGACAATGGATTGTGCCAGAACATACACTTTAGGCCTACTGGATCAGCATCAAAAACCTTGACAAGACACTAGGTTATGGATGACCTCTCCCTCTTTTCTGCTTTGCCTTTTTTTGTGCTCCCTGTCTTTTTACACAATTTTTCTGACTAAATCTTCCCTCAGGCCCTTTAACACCAGAGCAAAACTGGAAGGAGGAGAAAGGAAGGCACAGAGGAGAAAGAAGTAAGACAGCTTGAACAATCATGGCAGAAAAGGCTTCAGTTTGCTGAGTGAGGCAGACAGAAAGAGGCAGAGATTGAGAGTTTGGGATTACTGAAGAAGAACAAAAGTTAAAGAAGTGTCCAACAAATGGAAGAACAAAATGTTCAGGTATAAGTCGAGAAAAGACGATTTGAATGAAAACAAATGCACAGTTCATTCCACTGAGAATGATTAAAGTGGTACGCCAAATATTTAAAGTTGGAAACTTGGCTTGGGATATGAGATTTTTTTTTTTTTTCATATCAAGAACTGTTTAATTTCAACTTCCCTTTTTGGAGGGATAGGGTTTTTTTTTTTTGTCAGCTGCAATACGAGAGAACGATGAGGCTGTTTCTGGTAAGAGCAGCAGGTGGAGGTGATTGGCACAGCTTCTACTAATTTGCTAATCAGTCTCTCCTTTTCATGCTACAGGATCCTGCTGAGATCCAAAACACAAAGTGCTTTCACACATACTCACTTTCACAAAGTCAAAATGAGTCAACTGTAATTGCTTAAAATCATCTAGTGGTACTTCTATTTTTTTATTTTTTTTTTATTTTTTGGCCACTAGCTGCATGTCATGGATCATAACTGCTTTTAATGGTTTCATAACAACAAAATATGGAGATGTTTTATTTCATGTTGCAACTCGACTTGACTCGACATTTGCTCACTTTATCACCAGCAAAGAGCATTGCCAACACCCAAGCAACTCTGGGTGTTTACCATGGCAACACGCTATAACGCTGCATTGTCAACAACAAAGCACAACACAGCTCACCTCCGGTTTTCAGAGAAATAAAAGAACAGCACACATATCTATAATCAGTTAATTAGCGTTCATACCGACAGTACTGTGTGAGCTTATCTTTCAAAAGAACTATTTCTTCTAAGTTCAGCACAGGCAGATTAAAAATAAATTAATTTAGTTTTTTTTATAGCTAAACATGGAGTCTTATGAAAGAAAAGTTTGGTTAAAAGTTGGAAGTGTAGCCTCATCTAGCCTAATCCATATTATTTACAACTATCTTATGATTCCGTATTTTCTGTGCTAATGCATTGGCATCTAGCAGGGGGTTCCAAGGCCAGTCCTTGAGAGCTACCATCCTGCAACTTTTTTTTTGCATCCCTTCTCCAGCACACTTAAATCAAATGAAATGCTTGTTGCCAGGCCTCTGCAGAGATAAATGAATGCTGGTGAGGAAACTTAGCTATTTGATTCAGGAGTGATGAGGCAGGGAGGCATTTAAAAATTACAGGACGGTGACTCACAAGGATAGAAATACAGAAATAATTTTGACTTTCAACATATCAGTTGGAAAAGCGCTCCTTTGCTGCCACTAGAATCTTAAGGTGTGCTATGATATTAGTGACTAAGGCTCTTGTTCTTTAAGTACTGTAAGTTGTGGTGCATACGGAGATTAAAGAGATTCTGTGGGAAGAGTTGAAGATTAGGCTGATGGCATACAGGAGGTCATCAATAAATATATTGAAATACCAATGGAAAGATGCAAAGAAAATGGTCAGTAAATATAATGAAAGGCTTAGGTAGTAGTAATGAGTATAAGGAATATTTTACTGGTTATTTAGAAGTATATGTTTTTTTTAAATTTAAGTAAATTTAAATCCTGCAAGGCTATAATTAATTTAATTTTAACGGAGGTTTGGTCATTTCAGAAATTTGAGTGCCATTCCGCAATATTGTACATAATTTAATTGCTTAGATTTCTTCATATGTGTGGATTACTTGGATTGTTACTGACAAGTGGTTCGAACGTCATGTCAACAAATTTTCAGAAATGTATTTCTGAAGAAAAAGCATGACATGTTCAATACCAATTTTCCTTTGTTTAAATAAAAATATTTGGAAACCTACATCTCCCTATTTTTGCGGGGAACTCACAGCTTTTTCGTCCTTTCAATGACATGCCTTTAGTGCCGATGGAGAGTTTTATAGTGCAAGCACACTCAAGACAAGCACACACGAACAAAAAAAAGAAAAGGATAAATAAATCATGAAATTTGGGACATTCAAAGGACAAATCTTATGAAATGTGTGGCACACATTGTCAGAAAGACACAGACAAAATGCACAGCAAAGGACAAACCCAGAAGATCTATATATTAGACGTGACAGAAATCACTACAGCAGTCTGCATGTTGTTCCACCACAATCCACAATGTATCGGTCGTGAAAAAAAAATATTTCCCCACTTTAAAAGTCTCAAAAAAAGGAACAGTTTATTTATGGCAAGTAGATATTCAAAATGTAATTTAGGCAACAAAATGGTTTACAGGTCAGTGCAGGAAAAGAGAGAAAATAAATACAGACTGTTGCATCTTGGGCTATTTTTATTGTTTTGTAATGAACACAACTCAGCTGTCATCCTCCGCCTTGGAAAGTGTGCCGCACTGGTTGCCAATAAAGCATTCACCAGCTTCTATTCAGCTTGCTTAAAAAGACAAGCTGAATTGTCACAGAGAGAAAAAGTGGAATTAAATTGATAAGTAGAGACAATCTGAGATGAACCCATATTGAAATGGAAAATGAATAACAAAAAAGCAACAAGTAAACTAAACAGATTTTATGCTTTACAAAGTCTTTCTGAACTGCCTTCCATTGTTTTGTTTGTCTTGCATCTATTTTTTTTGGGAGGAAAAAAGGCTTTAGTTCTTCAGTTTAAAACAATGTCAACCTCACAGACTTTCAAAACCCAAAATTACACTGTTTGTTTGGCTCTGTGATTTAGAATTGGTTAACCTTTGTTGAGAATGCTTTCATTACACCCTCTGACCTTGAAGTTAAGAATGACAGAATAATGTACCGCAGAAAACTAAAAGCGGGAGAAAGGAATAAGATCAAAAATACTGTTAGGCTGAAACAATCATTTCATCTCCTTTACAGAGCAAACATCACAGATATGTGGCACATTATGACACCATCTAAGCAAATTTAGGCAGACAAGCATAAAAAAGAAGGGTTCATTAGGAAGCTTCCCCTACTTGTGCACCTTGTTAAGAGTTTTATTGTATGCAAACAACCCAAGGGCATCCCCACACATTTGATGTCTTGGATAAGTTGGAAAACAAAATGCTGCTTAACAAAACAGCTTGAAAAGAGTAAGTGTTTACTGAACAAAAAGGAACATTAACTACGACAAGGCGCAGTTGTGGGAGACAGAACAAAGATAAAGGCCTCAAGCTCAAATAAATGGATTTTTATTTCACTTTGGCTCCATAAAATCTAGTCACAATTTAGCAGTAACTCCTGAAGATGGCCTGTGCTCTGGTATTGCTTTTCTCATTATTGGTTATTGTAAACATATTGGGGTTTTTTTTGTTGTTGTTTTTCTGGTTTTAAAAGCATCTCCTAAAAAATAACTTCAATACCCCATGGCTTTATTGGGAAGTGAACCAGTCAATGGTGCTAAATAGTAACAGCATGTATTTCAAAATTATAGAAATGCAATATTAAAATTGCTCATACCTGATCAGTGAGACATTAAAGTGCCTTAGATGTTTATACTTTTTACTGGATTCACAACTAAGGACAGCAAGCTACCAAAACATACCTGTCAAGTGTCTTGTTTTGGCCAGAAAGTGACCGTTTTCTACCCGTTTCCCATCTTGCTCCCGTATTATTTCGTAGGTTTCTCGTGTTATAGTAATTATGTCCCCCCCAATAAAACCGTCACTAACTTGTGACAGTTTAGCAAAGGACAGATAATTTGTGAAACAATCACACTTTTCTGTCTCCTCCCATTGCTATCTACAGAAATACCCTGCTGAGTCTAAGTGCTGTCAATCATGCTTGTATTCACGTTGCTCACACCCTCCTGCTTGCTGTCTGCTAGATTAAAGTTTCTCCTCGTCAGCAGAGCTATGAATGCTCGGGCTAGTTGGTACGGCTGCCAATAATGGAAGATAAACCCTTTTCCTGTAATAGTAAGTTGTTTCTCTGCCGTTATTGGAGCACTAAGACCCTCCTCCTGGCTGTAATTGGTTGTTTCTCCAGTAATAGTAGTTTATGGAGAAGGTGGAGGATCTTGTTTGTTTTTTCCCCACAGATTATGTTTCTCATACTGTACTGTCATGACACAGTGACTGTTTAAATGTGTAAAAACATTTTTTTTTAAATTAAATTCATTTACTGCAGCTTTAATGATGTAGAACCAATATTGCACTTGCAGGTACAATAGCGGTATCTGCAACATGCAGAGGGTTGTCCAAAACTGAGTGATTATTTTATTTAATTGGGTGCAAAACATGCATATCGTACAGACAGTAAGCGGGAAATACAAATAGGACTGGGGAAAAAATGCATTCAAATTGTGGTAATATATTTCTGTGTGGACCTAAAATATTTATGTCAGCAGGGCATTGCAAGCAACAGGAATAAGCTAACGGTCAGATGTGCTGTATGTGTTCACTTGAGAGTAAGTGCTCAGGCAACATTTGATGAGCTCAAGGTGAGTAGATTTCCTCTCTAGTTTTGTGAAAAGACATCAAGACTGAGCAGTCGACTGCTATGTCTAGCTGACACTGATACTTTGAAGCATGCTGGCTCACATTTTGGGATTTTTCACAGGGTTGCATTAGAGAACACATCCAGCCAAGTGTCAACAATTGTTTATCAAAATGACCACATTATCTGACAGGAATCTGGAGGAGAATGAAAGGCAGGTCGACAGAGGACAGGCATGAGGAGACAGGTAGGTACAGAGATGAGGAAAGAGACGTTTTAGGGACTATATCAAAAGGTGACAGCTAGAAAAAAAAGGACAAGGACTTTTAGACAGAGTGAACAGGACAAAGTTAAGTCAAGAAAACAGGAGGTGGCCAAGTAAAGAAGGAAGGTAGGTTATAGAAATGAAAGGGGGAAAAGTAAGAGAGAGGACAAAGGAAAAATATGAGGTGAAAAATCTGAGATACCAAAAGCTGCTGTAATTTCCATATGCTAATTAAAGTTTAGTTTGGGTCACTTGCTCTTCATGTCAAGGGTCTCTCCTAATGTCCGTCTGTCCTCCATTACCTTTTCTCCTGCTTTTGTCTGCTGTTTTAATTCTCTGTTTGAAGCAGAGGTTCAGACATTCAAGTCATATATCATCATCTGATATGGTTCCCTTTGAGATGCCCTTTTCTTAATTTTTCTTTATGTCCTGCTCATGTTTTTCTACACCTTCAAGCTTTATTCTCAAACTTCCCTTTCTGTACGTTTCCTTTAAATAATGTGCAAACTACCCACTAAATATTGCATATTTCTTCTCTTTCTGTTATTTTCACCACAAGTGAGTTATAATACTAAAGTACCCCCCTTTTCACATATAAATGAAGATAAAATGTTGTCTGTCTTTACTTCCAACTACTGCTCTTTATTTCTGCTTTCTTATTGCATTATTTTCTTAAATTTGACTCCTCGATTACAAATACCAACTTGCCAAAATGTTAACTGTAGTGTCCTAAAAACAAAACTGCATTCATAAATATACAAATTCATAAGATGGAAACAAGCAACTCATAAGTGTCCAGAGACATGCACGTTTGCTGATATCCATGCATGTGTGACACAAACATAGACACTAACATGCATACACACCTCCAGCTTGCGCTACCTATTAGAGGTTTGTGGGCCATCTGTTCCTTTATTTTAGAGAACAAACACACCTGACAGTACTGAGGAACTGGTAAGTCCATTTCACTGTTCACTGAACAGCACAATTGAGTCGACTAGATGGAGGGATAAGCTGGAACAAAACTTAACGCACCCCGAGGGGGATTGAGGGATCGAGAACCACTGTTCCTGTCCAAAGCCATTTCTCTGAGAATCAGAAAAGTGTATCTCTCAGTTTCAGCTATCTAACAAGATTCAGAAGGGTGCTACTTTATCACTCAGATTTAATGGGATTTTTTTTTTCTGGGGTAAGACTCATGATATGAAAAAGATGAAATCCAGTTCTTTTCACATATTGTACACTACGTCAGAAGAAATGCCTGTTAAAAAAAACATCTAGATTTTAATATAAAAATTGTAGCTTAAAAAGAATACGTTTGTAAACTGCCAGCAGTTTTGCAACATCCAGAACTGATTGTATTCAAACAAAAATAATAGGTATTTAATCATAAAGTCTAAATAAGATATCATTGCTGAGAGGTTTTTCTATAGTTAATTGTATGAAGTATGAAAATATTCAGTTCCAACAGAAGATAGATGACTTCATAGAATTCTGCTGTAGTTTTATTTATGCTGAATGTTCACAAAAGGATAAAAGCACATTTCAAAAGCTTTAAATGTGCATGGGAGGCTAGTAGCTTTCTATGGGTTTTTATTTTCCATCCCTACCTGTTCCTGGGTCATCCTGTGGGTTTCCTCCTGATTTGAGGTATAGGGAACACCTCAATGTGGAGACGTCCTAACTAGATGACTGAGACACCACAACTGATGCTGCTTGACGTGGAGAAACAGCGGTTCTACTCTGAGCTCCTCCAGGATGACTGAGCTTCTTTATAGCCATAATTTTTTTTTGTCTTCTTTTGGTCACTACCCAGAGCTTGTGACCATAGAGGAGGGTAGGATCATAAATCAGCTGGTAAATCGAAAGGTTTGCCTTTCGGCTCAGCTCTCTCTTCACCACGACAGACCAGTGCAGCGGACGCAGCACCAATCCACCTATCGATCTACTGCTCCATTTTTCCCTCATTTGTGAACAAGACCCTGAGATGATTAAACTCCTCCTTTCTCCCCTAAACCGGAGAAGGAATGCTACTCATTTCCGCCTTAAGACCATGGTCTGGGATTTGGATGTGCGGATTTTCATACCGGCTGCTTCACACTTTGCTGTGCACTGCTCCTCAAAAAGCTGGAGAGCACATTCTGACGAAGCCAACAAAACTACATCATCTGCAAAAAGCAGAGACAAAATCCTGAGGCTGCCCCCTAAATATTCAGTTCATTAAGTTTATGATCAGTTCGATTTCTCAATTAAAAATACTCTCTTAAGTATTACTTTTTAAACTCTAAGTATTGATTGTAATGCTAGAATTGAATTCTACATAACAGCTTGTAATCCAAGAAACATTCTTACCTGAGAAAGTTTTGAGGATCACAGGTGACACCACAATGCAAAACAGGAATGGATCAGGCCAAGAGAAAAGCAAACAGAAGAAAAACATTTATTAGTTTACATAATACAAAACTCTCCATAAGCTCTATAATAAGTAACTACCTTCTCATATTGAGCTGTGACAATGTAGTTTTAAGCTGATTCGCACTAGTACATCTCAAGGGTCATTATTTAGGCAGAATATTTATCAAATTCTGCAGGACACCCTGGTAATAAATAGACCAAAAATGGAAATCTGCTTTAGACACACTGATAGGCATCAGCTGGAAACAGACTGTGGTCGCTGTTTTATATTCACTGTGATGGGGGCCAAACCAATGAGGCAATGTCTTGTTTGAACCAATCAGGGGTGATGAGACACAGGGGCACCAGAATCAACTATAATTGCTCTGTCTGGCTTGTGTCAAAACCGAGGCATATTGTGTGTGTCTGCCTATTTTTGCTCAGTGTGTCAGAAAAACGCATAAATGATGGTGAAGGAAAAAAAAAGTCTTCATAGCAAAGTGGTAGGGAGAAATGTGAAGAGAGGAATGAAAAAGGAAATGCACACGATAAGAATTGTTCTGTGAGACAAATTGGCTGCATATCCAGAAAAAAGACTTTCACAGTGAACTGAGAAATTCATTTGCTTCTTATCATCCCTCCCTAGAATTTTTTTTACTTGCTTTTCCATCTCATTCAAATATTTCACACCTATAGCAACCACTATTTTTCCCACTCCACACGCCTCACTTCGCACTCCTAGCAATCCCCAGCTCTTTTTCTCGCTCTACACAACAACTCTCTTCAAGTATTAACTTACCCTTTGCAAAACTTGTCATTGTAATCTGTATAACACTGTATATCACAAGTCCCACAGGACATGGCTGCTTATTGGTCTGGCCTAGCTTACAGCCTCACAGTTCTGGGACCCTGGAAAATGACAAATTATCATTAGCCTATGTTTTTGTGCATATAAGATGCCTTACCGCCGCTTCAAGCCTGTCTGTGTTTTGGATCTCTTATTACCATTTCTCACAGGCCTCTGCAGCCCAGAATTTTTAACAACCCATTGTTTGTTTGACCTGATCAAAGCTGTGCAACATAACAGAATGTCACTGCCCCTGGTTTCTTTATGGGCTGCAGTATATGAACTAAGGAACACTACATAACTTTACAAGAATGCCTAAATGGCCTGCGCCAATCAGAAAATACAATACAATAAATGTTTGAGAAATAAATGAAAGGAAACATCTGAGGACATCAGGAAGAAGGTGGCAGCCCATCAGTCTTGGGAAAGCTACAGGAACATCACCAAAAGATTTCAGATCATCTATCCACTGTAAGACAAACCATTTACAAATGGAGGGCACAAGGCATCACTGCAACTCTGCCCAGAAGTGGACAGCCATCAAAACATTCACAAAAGAAACACCAGAAAAATAAGAATGCAGGTAAAGGCCAACCCACGCATCACCTCTATAGAGTTTCAGACCTTTCTGTCAGAGTCTGGGATAAATGTACATGCGTCTACAATCAGGCAAAATATCAATAGACATGGTATTCATGGGAGAGCTTCTAGAAAGAAGCCTTTGCTCTCAAGAAAGAACAAAGTTGCCCGTTTAAACTTTGCTGAATGCTGAATGCAATTTCTTCTCCAACTTCTCCAACTGTATCTCTGATCTTTGTGTGTTCCTTGGCTTTTGATATTCTTTTCTATCACTTTCTAATAAACTTCTGAAGCTTACACACAGGTGGGCTCTACTTACTAATAATGTGACTGTTATGGCAACTGGTTGAACTGGATTATATTTTGCGATAGCAGAGAAAAGAAAACTGAATACAATCTTTGACAAGCCACATTTTTTAGTTTCCTTTGGCTAAAATATTGTTAAAATCATGTGTAATTTCATTTCCACTTCACACTCAAACCCTGACACTTGCTCCACACTAGCCTTCAAGGCTTTTTTATTTTTTAGGAAAACCTCAAAAAAGTTAAATGATTAAAAGTTTGAGTCTCTATACATGTTCCGTTGAGCCAGAGTAACAATCAGTGTGTTAGAAAAGAAAGTTTAAAAAGCAAGAGAACTACTGCTCATAAAAACATCATGACTTTTCAGAAGACCCAGAGTTTTAGTATTCTATCCATGCAGGAGCTCAAACTCACCCTGATGCCCTCCAATAACTGCAGATGTTTAAAGCGCATGCAAAAACATGAGTAGGCTTTGTGTGCCGAAGAAAAGGCAAAGCTCAAGTAAATTACTCTGTACAGATCCACTTCTGACTCCCAAAGGAGTTCTTTTTAGCTTCAATACAAAGACTTGAACAATCAGAAAAGGAAAAAAATCTCTCCCTCTCTGTACTTTTTTATATATACAGATATCTTGTAGTTCTGCAGCAACAACTATTAAAAATGGAATGTATTAAGAAAGGGGCTAATCATTCTTGACATCATGTTGATAATCAGTGCCTGATTACTTCCTGGTTTAGGGACCTTTTTCAGCTGCTGTTGACCCATCAGGATGGATTTTTGCCTTTAACAACTTCCTGTGGGAGTTAATGAGCTATGCATCAAATGACAGCTAAACAAGAAGCCTGAAAGCTCTTTTGTTGTTCCTATGGTAATTTAGCCTAATCACAAAGTTCCCCAGTGTGTCCCATGTGTGTTTCTCTACCAGCGTGCATGTGTGTGTGAGAGTGAGCATCAGAGTCCACAACGTCTGACAGGAACCAGCGGGCTTAGCTCAGCACAGGCAGGGTGGGATGAAAGCAGTTCTTTGACAGGGTGGACGCCTTCACACGGTGGCATTCTCCCAGTAGGTCAAAAACATACAACTCACACATATGCATACATCGGTAACTGATATGTGAGGAATCTTGGAAGTTTCTGCTACTACAGGAGAGCATGTGTTTTCTGTGTGTTGCTGACAAAAGGTCAGGGGCCTGTGTCAGCCTCTGCTGTTGGTAACATCAAGCCAAGGTACACTTAAGCATATGGAACAACTTCCACCACTTGGCTCTTTATTTAGGTCTGTCTCAAGTGTCTCAACAAGGTCTAAACTGCAAAAAGACGTTTTAGACAGGTACATTCATTAACTCCTTTACTTTCAAAGAGGAATGTGAAAATGGGACTTTTCATACGTTTTTATCTTAATGTGGAATGGAGCTTTCTCTGGTAACAGATATTTATCAGGCAGTGAAAATGCCAACAGTCAGATCCTTAAACATCCCATACGATTACTGGGACTCTGTTCAAGGTGAACGTGAAATAAAAGTTTAAAGTGTGTTTGACAAAGCATTGTTTGGCTTAGTGACTCCTCAATGCATGTCTTTGGTTTGACTACTGGTCTCAGGCCATTTTATTTTCTCTCCCCCCAATTCCTGCCATTTTACTTTGCAATAAAGGCCACTGGAGCATAGCAAGACTTTTGAACAACTGAATACAAACATGGATTTGTTGGCTGTTTATTAACTCAACACTAAGCTAATAGACTTTAGCTAATGTGAGAGGCTGAAACCTGGAGCCTGTGATGCTAATAAAGATGTGAAGGATCTTAGAAATTTAAGATCACCTGTCAATCCAAAACACTAAAGTATAATGTAGAGTACCTTTCAAAGAAAATAACGTGTGAATTTTCATATAAATCTGCACACCTAAACTCTCTGATACTGTTTTTTAAGATGAACCTTTTTTTATCTTTTTCAGAAAAACAACACACCACCGCCTTCAAACTCTTCTGATCTTTCCTTTTCATATGCACCAAAGTGGTTGACTGCACTTAACACTGTCAATTTAAACACTATTATCTAATTTTAAACAGTAGAAGATAGTATAACAATGAAAAGGAAGAGTGTGAACAATGGTGGGAAAAGTGATTCAACTTTTCTGTCAGTTTTTTGTCTGTACAACTGAACAAGCACAATCTAATCTTAAGATTCCTAACACATGTCTCTACTGTAGATGAACAGTCAACAGTGTGTGTCTGACTGAAGCTTTACTATGCACTTGTGTTCCATTTGTGGTTGAAATAAAGTGCCAAGTTCTGGTAAGTAAAGGGTTAAAATGGCCTGCAAGATTTTAAGGGGTTGTATTTAAGCCTTTGTACCAACATGTATAAATGTGGCTTCCTCTACCGGAGTCCTTTTGTGTATCTGGGATTTTGCTGTGTGCGAGTAATTGTGGTCAACAATGGCTAAAAGCCAGTGGGAAAGTGCTTCCATTAAGGTGCCTGGCTCCAAGTGCATCCCGCACAAAACAACGGTCTGAGAGGAGCAGACAGAACGGTTGGACTGTCTTTGAGACTTTGTGACTATGTGCAAATTGATGTGTAATGAAAGCCAGGTGCTAGCATTTGTAGCAGCAAGGAAGACCCCCTGTTGCTGTAACTTTGTTCAGTCTCATTCAGGTCAGAGCTTGCACACACAGGCACACACAAAAAACATGCACACATGCACCAGATGGCCTGCTTCCTTCATTTTCACTGCAACTATGTTGACCTCCACTTTGTTTCAAAGTCTCGAGGCCGGACAGCTTTTCAACACCCAAGTCTCAACTTGATACAAGTAAAATATGAGGTGTGGAAAAGCTGGGCATAAGGTGCAGCACACTTAAAACACATAAAACAAATAAAGCCCCTGATTTTTCTATAACACACATTACCATAAAGTACTGTGATATTACTCCCAAGGAACAATACATGCTTTGTCTTATTTAGTTTCCTGCACCTAACTCAAATTTATTGCCACAAGAAACAGAAAAATGAAGCACCTCAGCACTACTCTGGCCTGCGTCGCCACAGAGGACATTCCACATTGCCACCTCAATGCCACCACAGTGACCCACATGTCAACAGAAAGGTGTAAACTAAGCAAACCTCTACAGTCAGGCTCTGTAAAGCTCTGATGAACTGTCTTCAAAACTAGAATGAATTCAGACATGGAAGTTGTAGCCACTTCCTGTTTGGTGGTAAAAGATTATTAAATCCTTTCTGTTGTCTTTGGAAGCTGTCATTTGAAATCATTACTTGTCATTAGACACAGTTTGAAATCTCTAAAAGAGGTTCATCCAACCCAGAAACCTATGATTTTCATCTCAGCCGGTGGTGCTAAAGTGATGTCATCAATATACCAGATAATTTTCTGATATATCACAGTCTGTTGCAGCTAGTCCATCTCAGGATCAGTTGAAAGTCATTCCTTGCATAATCCAAGACAACCAAACTGGTACTAACATAATCTTTGATTTGAGTATTTAACAAGCCAAGACATTGTTTCAATTGTAGAAATGCATCACTCTGAAACATTTCAGCATACGTTTAACATCATCAGCACAGAGCAGCAAAACATGTGAAACTACAACCAAATTTTACAGAATTGAATCTGTCAATTTCAAGCATGTGTGGGAGAGAGCAGGAAAGAGTTCTTGTTAGGAAAATAAAAGACCATGTTTCCCAGTAATAACATTTTAACCAATGATTCCCTCACAGTGATTACACTTTATAACATGGTGAAAGAGAGATAAACCAGTTGAAGTTGGAAAAAATGAAAACATCTGAAGATTTTTATTAATAAGAGTGACGCATACCAAGGCAATTTTCTGACGTAAATAACCTGATTCTCTGATTTGGACCTAATTCATGGAGAGGAAAAACAACTCAAGTCCACAAAAGTATAAGTGACAACTTTTTTTCCAACTTCATTAAATATTGAAAATACAGCCAATTGCTGTAGAAGGGATGGAAAAAGATGGATGAACAAGTCAAGAGTGATAGCTGCCATTGTCTGCTGCAGGAGATGACTCATTGATCACCTGGGCTTACATCATTCGTCATTGTCCCTGTATGTTTCTCACATAACTATTTTAATCAAGCTCTTTCCGTCTCTCTGATAAATCATTTATGTTTCCATTTTTCCCCAATGTTCTTTTCTTTTTCTTTTTTTTAAGTTTAATTTAACTCTACGATTTTTATCTGTGTCACCAAAGGATAATATTGTAATAGCACATTGAACATGGATTTCTGTAAAGAACAAAAAAGGCATAACAGCCCTCTATTTATCCAACATAAATCTATGCCAAACAAAAGTATTTAGACATAAGCTGGTGGATTTTGAGTGATTGTCCAGTAGTTGACATAAGCATTTGAAATTTTCCTCCATGCTGTGGAGTGAGACTATTTTCTTCCAAGCTGGACAAGCCTGGGTAACGAGAATGTCCACCATGTAAAACCAATAACCTCAGTGGAAGTGTTTCTGTTCATGTTGATCTGCAACTAATTATATAAAGAAGCAATAGTCAAACCTCGACTCAACTACTTACCAGTATCTTATGCCAAAATGTTACAGCAGCTGTTAGATTGCCCAGCCTCATCTGAGAGGAAACCTAACCAAAAAGATAAGCAGTTTAAACTCATTTAACACAGAGAGCCAGACCTGGTCATGGTTCTCTCCTCAATCTGCTTTATCCTTCCCTTTTTACTCTCCCTTCTGACACTGGGCAATATTAGGTTCATAGCCCACTCCCTTAATAGATGCATTAATATAACCAATGGGCTATTGAGAGCATGAAATTATCTTTGAGTGATAAATTAAAGCCTTATTGATTGTCTGTAAGGTATCCACTTCATATATATGACAATTTGCTGAATGATTAGACTGGGGAATTGACTAAATGAATGAATAAATCACAAGCTCAGAGGGATAGTGATCAACAAAACAAAAGATATTCAACATTAGCAGAGCTGCTTTTTAGTGTTATTTCTAAAATTTTAATCCATGAAGCAAGTGAGACCTAAAGTTAAACTGTAACCCAGGTACACAGGAATAGGTTGTATATTTAACGTTTCTGCATGTCTAGCTTTCCTGTGATCATGTCCTGTCCATTTAATTCATATGTCGTATGCCACTGTGTAAAAAAATGCTTGTGAAATTTAGAATTAGATCCAAACCTTTACAATTTAGGAAGGAAATTATTTTTATGTGCAGAATAGTTATCTATTTGAAAACTATTCAAATAGATAAGGAAGTAGATAATAAGTAGTTTTTATTTAGTCATAAAACTATTTTCTATAGTTTTATGACTAAATAAGTGGTTTGAGCACGTGTCCCGATCTGTCATATTTTGTCAAAGTCAAGTGTAGATCAAAAAATTAGAGGAAGAAGGTTTGACAAAGTTTTTGGACCATAATACATTTTATTTGAGATCTGAGCATTTTTCTGTTTGTATGCAGTTAATTAAAAATATTTAACTAAAACAAAAAAATAAGCATTTTAAGTAAACTGATATAATGTAGTTTAACACTAAGTACTCTGTAATGTTAAAAAGGAGCAAAATTAATCACTTGACCACAATTGATGTTGGACATCAAATGTTGAAGAATTTCAATATCTAATGATCTATTTTCAAGCCAGTTTCTAGTTCTTTATTTTATTCTAATCACTTCTTTCATTGTGAACTTGTTAGTTTCTTGTTGCAAATCATCCACTTGTGAAATCAGTTTTTATACATTTTCTGGCCCGTTTTGATAGACAATAAATGCAGAAAGCAAAGCACTTCTCATTCACGAGCAACACAACTCGTTTCCTAAATGTCAAAATCTCCTAAAATGAACAGACCAATAAAGCACACAGGAACTGGCAAATGGCTGTTATGCAGCAAATCTTTTCCAAGACCAACTATGCAATTATTCCCATTGCTTGTGTGTATCTCAATACTTGTTTAATTAGAACAAAACCTCTCTTGGTGTATAATAAAGTCCCATTGTAACCAAGCATCCTTGATCTACTCTCTGCCCGTGCATTGTTCTCTTAACAATAACAGGCTAAATATAGTTGTCAGAGTAGCTTCCCTTTCATCATTCAGATAATAGGGACCCTCTTGCTCATTTTCTGTGATTCATCAAATTACCTTTTCCTTTTTTATTAGCTTCCTGGAATAATTACCTGAACATTGCTTAGTTGGGTTTGAGGAGCAATACAAAAGTGTTTTCCTCTTCTAAACAACAAGTCTAAAAATACTGCTTGTGCAATTATTTGACATACGGCAACTTTTTCACTGAAATCCCCATTCTTATATCAGAGCACAAAAACGCATGGCACAAGTTTTTGTTTTTTTTTGCTTAAGCAGAAACAATTACGCTAGTAGACCATTTTTAAAGTACACTTTAAAACTGTAGTGCAACATCGCCACCATTTTCAGTTAATTGTGTTAGTTAAGGTTCAAAATACTTAATTTGTCACATATATAGTTATACAGGCACTTATTTGAAGATGAAGTGAAACATGTTAAAGAATTGGGAAAAACGACTAAAGAGCAACAATAAGAGTGTCAGAAAAACAAAAAAAAGACAAAAGAAAAAAGAAAAAACAAGCATAGGCATTCCACATTGCATGATAGGAAGACAAACTGCATAATGTGATTATTACTTATATTTTTACTTACAAGTAAGTTATTTCAAATTTGAAGTTTTTAAATTGTAAAAGTCTAACCACACCCTACCTCAAAATCCAATATGGCTGACTTGCATATAAAACCTGGAGATAGCTACAGTACAAAACACATATTTTATCATAATAAATATTTTACACTCACCTCATTTTGTGAGAATGTTGCTACAGAGTTTGAAAATATAAAATAATGACAGATTCTTATTAGCTTGTATAGCTAATGATATTATAGTTATTGGACAGTCAGTGAATCTCAGAGGTTTTAGAACCCGAAACTGGAACACAGTTAAGTTCATGTTGAAATAATTTCCAGATTCAATTTTTTTATTTTAAAGGCAAATATTCTCCAGGACTCACCAGAACTGACTTTACAGCCATCCACTTCAACCAAGTTAATTTGTTTATATTTAATTTGTAAATGACTGATAACCAAATTTTACTATTGAAGGGAGATAAAATTTTACTTATGCCACAATTTGAGTACCAATGAGCAAAGTTAAGATCAAAGATACTTGTATGAAGATAAGCAAACAAATCACATGAAAAAAATTCTGTACTTCTGTAATTAAGCTCAGTTCATTATTTTTAAATAAACGATGTAAATAAAGCTTTATTGGGCTCTGATCAATATCATATTTCTGACAACTCCCCAAGTTTTTCCATCTTTTCTGACAAATATGTTTGCCCACTTTCCTTAACTCTAATATATAAGGAGTGTTTACTGAAGGCTAATTGGAAATCTACAAATGCTCTTAACTGTGTTTACTTGCCTCCTCCTCAGCCTTACAGACTGTCTGGACAATTGACTGCTGCCTGCCTGTCTGACTTTCCCTGACCATCCACCTGTCTCCCTCCCAGTTGTGTCCCTCTACAAGTCAGTCACGCTGGTGATGGCTTTAGTTAAGCCTTTGTTTAACATTACAACAGGAAGACAATCAAAAACCACTTTTTCTTTGTCAGTAGCCCAACATAAACACACACCGAGTCAAACAAAACCACGTGCACTGGGATGACATAAACACACCAGGCGCACACACACACACACACACGTTTGAGCTGCATACCAGCCTGGCGGTGGACAGACACAGTAACAAAGGCAGGGTCCATAAACAAAGAGCCCGTTTGTTTGGACTGGTGGGACAAAAAGATAAAAAGCCTATAAAATGACTTGGCTCCAAAGGAGGTGAGGTGAAAGATCAAGTGTTTTAGTAGTTTTTTAGAAAGAGTGTGTCTCTTTTCTATATATGTGGGCCCATCAACTGTGGTGGTGGTCTTTAAGCAGTCACTCATTCTGCACAATACACTCCAGGAAGCTTTCATATGTTCATTTCAGATCCAAACATGCACAATTAACAAAATGTAGGAATAAAGTTACCAGAGACCACACACACAAACAAAGAAATCTATTTCAATTTATTCTAAACTCTTTAATAGAATAAATGCCAGCTCAAGTAAATATGAACAGCTAGTTGTCCCAATAACTAGCTGTAATTTCGCATAACAGATAATGAAAATCTTTAAAATAAGACATATTGCTTTGTTAACATGTAGTCATCTTGTTCAGCACTTAATACTACAATAATCAGTATTAATCATTAATCTGTATAAAATAAATTACTTATAATAAACTGAAAAAATGAAAATTATATTTACATACTTAAAAATATAATTATGAGCAGCTAAGTATTAATTAAGTATTAACTTAAAGAAGCTGTAAAAAAAAAGTGATAGACACACTGAGGACTTTGTTTAAATAAATGTATTAAAATCCCTGTTCCTGTTTTTTTCTCCACAATGGACATAATGCAGAAGCTTCCTCTTTGTTTGTTTTCTTCAAATTCGGAGATATAGTTTGTACAGTCTCTGTCTTCTCTTGTGGGTTGTCAGAATTTTAGCAAGCAAGAGTTGACAAGCTGAGAGAGTGAAACACAAACAGGAAAAGAATAGAGAAGAAGACAGTGAGGAGGTTTACAAAACATCAAGTAAGAATATCCAGACAAAGGAAAAAAATACAAAAGGGAACGAGACTGAATGAATGAAGGTAGATTTGCCAAACAGTACTTCAGATTCAGATAAGTACAAATTCAGAGGGGAAAACTCAGATCTGACAAGTATCAATCGGGGAAGGAAAAAACAGGTATAACAAAACAAAAATTACTCTCTCGCTCCGTCTCGTGAATCACTGATGTCTGAATGGAAGACAAGGGAGGCGGAGAAAGTTAACATGAAGACAAAACTGCAGGGAGGAGAAGCTGAGCAAGCGAGGAGGAGACAAGAGCGAGGGCAAAGTAAAGAGACAAGGTGACGGGAGAGGCAAAAAAGCGGCATGAGTCGCGTCCTTTGAAGACGAGCAGTGTCCCTTGGTGACTCGCGCTCCCGTTCTTCTTCGCCTCTGCTGCCAGATTAAACGAGGATGGAACTGAGCGATGGAAAGGAGAAACGGGAGTGGAGGGGAAAGCGGGAGGCAGGAGGTTGTAAGTAGGCCTGGCACCCTGCTGTGACCCCATCAATCAACACATACCCAAACACACGCATGCAGACGTGCACACGCCCACACACACACACACACACACACACACACACACACACACACACACACACACACACACACACACACACACACACACACAGGGGTGTGCGTCCCTCCCACCCCCCCGACGCTAATGAGGTGTTTACACAGAGGGCTGCTTGTGCTCAGCCAAAGAGCTGAGCCAAAGTGCACACACATACAAAATTCTTATACAAGACGTACACATGGGAGACTGCACAGCAAGGTGTACTCAAAATCAAAATAGTAATGATAAACAGACTTTATGCAAAAGTAGCTCCGCAACCTGATCTCAAAGTTTGGTGTGAAATCCGCATGTGGGCTGGAAATATTTTCAAATGATATGTATCTGGGATGCAAGTGCTGCTATTTGAAAGACCAAATGGATGCATCCACCCGCACACATAAACACATTTCCATGTAACCCTGCTCCTAATGGGTGGGCAGCATGTTTTGCTTATTACTGCAGAAAGAGGAAATGCTGAAAATGAACATTTTGTATGTTCGAGAAAGACGCGCCGTAGACGGCTAGCTAAAAATCCTCAATCCTCCACCTGTTCACAGCTCCATTTGTATAATTGGTGAGCAGCTGGCTGATAGCTGTACGATACAGACTCGCTGTCCCCATTGCTCACTACTGACTCCAAAGTATTAGCTGAAGAGCTGTTAGTGCAGAAGTGTGATAATCCATTTTTCTGTCTGGATCTCTCCCTCTCTCTCTCTTCGTTCAATTCATTTAAAACTAATTTGCTTGATGAGTCTTCCTGCAAATCTCTGCACGGTTCTCACTGTTGGAACACTAGAAATGATTAAATTAGAATTAATATTGTTCTATGGAGTAATATAATCATCTAGTGAGGCAATACAGAAGAATTATTTAACTCACATGAAAACATCAGTCAAATTTATTTTCAGGATCAATTTATTTTACTTACCTCTTTATGTGGCTCGCATCCCTTGTTTAATGGGATTGAAACACACACACACACACACACTCACAAAATCCCTTCACTCTCATAAAATAAGGCAACGATTTAAAGTTACAAAAATGTTCAGAAGCACAGACTTAGGACATGCACTCAAGCAAATGGAGGAATGTCTTTGCAGAAAGAAAGGTTACACATGTCTGTGTACACTTGAACTTGGAGTACCATTTAAATCTTTAAAATTGGTGAGTTAATAAACTTTATGGAGCTTTATTACAGCATTTTGCGTTAAGGCCAGATGATTCTCTACAACAGGCTGTTTTTTTTTATTTGTTTTGTTTTTTACTGAAACCAGAATCTCTATAGGTTTGAAAGCCATTCTGTTCCTGCCATTCTGTGCAGGGTGTTGAAATTCAACACAAGCACACAACGCTCTTCTTAATGAAGTGGTGATCAAAGTCAGTTACTCAAACAAATACACATGTTTTCTTTTTGTTTTAAGAATTTTTTGGCACTAGTAGTGGCCTTTTATGTGAAAATACTCCACCAGGAACACATTCAAAGCAGGATTCAGGTGGGTCACCCCACAATGTTAATATTAGTAATATTAGTAATATGTAGATAAAATGAAAAAAATTGCTGTACACCTAATTCTGACGTATGACTAAACTGCATCGATCAGAAACCTGAAGTGACTCGAGTTTTAAGTCAAATTGTACATTTTTATCAATCCTGACACCATTTTAAGTTCAGACTTAATTTGCCAACACTAGCAAAGTGAAAGTTCAAAGGACTTGTATAAATCAAACTTGGTTTTAAACATATAATATAAAGTCTAATGTCATCAATACCTCCTTCTGACATGTCCCTGTCATAAACCTGATGGCATGTGAAACTGAAGTGTTGTGTAGAAATAAACTGGATTCTGAAATATAATGTAATGGCTTGATCTGAATTTCGACAAAATTTAATTCTACACAGTTGGATATGAACTGGATCTGTTTGTCTTGTAAAGTGTAAGTTAGCTGAACTGATTCCTTGTAGAGAAACTCGACAATTTATCCATCTGCGGAATCAAGTGCTTTGTTAGTATTCTGTTTATCAACATACAAAATTTACAAAAGCTACTCTCTCGATGATGTTGACATTCATTTGGAAAATTTCCCTATGTCAACAGACATAAACACCAAAGAGGGCAACAAAAGCCAGTGTATACTTAAAAGACAAGTGATGGACAGATATTTACATGCAACTAAACAAAAAATTTTCCAGTAACAAGCATATAACTTTGCATCACTTCAGCGTGACTTTGACAAATGTCTTCACAAAAACCACACCAGCTGTTTGAGGCAAAAGAGAGACAAACCTGCTGTGTGTTTATGTCCTGAAGAGAAAAAAAATTAAATAAAAACGGCTTTGGCCTGAATAAAAACTGAAATATTCAGTCAGCAACATGACAAACCGATACACTGGTGTTGCTTTGAGAGACTGACAGGACCACACACAAACACACACGCAGACACTTCTTCCTGAATGTTTTATGTCGATATGCAGGCTCACAAAGGCTTTCCAGAGAAAAAAAAAATTAAGCATACATATTCACACCCATCCCTATCGTATCCTAAATGCTAAAATATAAGTACTTGGGACACCACCATGTCTCAGGGTAAACAATTATTGTTTAGGGATTCAGATAAACAGAGTATAAAACCTTTTTTTTAACACTCTTAGGGGGCAACTTCTGACCAAAATGCAAGGACATCAAGCAATCACAAAAAGTGGAGGCAGGAAAACTACTAAATCGCCTTTATGTAGCTGTAAACCATGTGTCCACATACACAGATGTGTGTGTTTTTTTACTGGGAAGAGAGCAAGTCAGCCATGGGTGAAAACAATGCAAGTCTAGGAAAGCTTGAAAGCAAGCAGCACATCAGGAAAGTTGAAAGCCTTAATGGACACTCAGAATCTCAAGGTGACCAAGAGACAGTCAAGGAGACAGAGCAATAAAGCCAACCAGCAAAGTAAACAACAATGGTGTAAAAGGGTAAAAAGAAAGGCTGTTTGAGGAGAAACTGAGAGAGAAAAGAAAAGAGAGATTAACAAAAAGCACTAAATAATGCACACAATTCCAATGTGGTACGTGCAAAGTGCTTTTCTATCCTACAATTGTCACATTTGCCTGGCTTGTCATGCTCCTTTTCTCTCAAAGTGAAGAGAAGTGGAACCAATAAGGTACAGCGCTGCTTCTTCATTTGGTTTAAAGACATTTTAATGTGTGCTGACGAAATGTTAAAGAACTACATCAAATTGCCCATCTCTAATGGAAAGGAAGGGTTTATGCCAAAAAGATGATGAAAAAATGTGTGCACATACTCTCTAATAATATTTGCTGGCAATTTTTTTGAGAAAAAAAATACACAATGAAAAGTAATATTTACATAAATAGTAATGTTATGGTACAATAACAAGAAATATTAATTATGCTGATGTATTGTGTCCCAATGTAGACCACATCCAGAGCAGGTAGGAAGCAGTTTTAAAATTGTTCATGCAAAACAAGACCAATGACATTTTGAAGTGGGACCGACAGACAGCAGACCATGAACAAGGACGGAGAGATGAGTTTAGTCAGAGGATGAGCATCCTTAAAGAATCCTCCCTGTCGCCTTCTTGTGATCCTACAGCCATCTGCACAAATACACCGATCGAAGTCAGACACAACCAATCAGAACAAGGAGGAGGGTCCTAACACTGTCAATCATACTTGTATACATGCTGCTCACACCTGCTGTGAATGAGCAGGTTAGTAGGATTCGGCACAGCGGATAAACCGTTTTCCTGTAACGTTAGGTTGTGTCACCGCCATTAGCATAGCTTCAGGTATCATCAATCTTGACCTTGTAAATGCTGTGCAGGGGAAAGTGTGAGGAGCGCATACGGAAGCATGGCAGTGTTAAGATGTTCCTGCTGGCTCTGAATGGTTGTTTCTCACTGGGAGCTGTGAATTTCTGCAGGTGTAGTATTTAACAAATACATAAAAAACCTTTTTAAGAACATTAACTATGGCCACTTTTAGAGAGGGTCATTAACCCATAAGAATGTTACAGTACACACACATTTTAATGAAGGTACTTAAGATAAAACTCATTTGCTCTCTTTGCGCTCATTTGTAGCTTCTTTTTTAACTCATTTTAAATATATATTGGGCTGCACAGTGGCGCAGTTGGTAAAACTGTTGCCTTGCAACAATAAGGTTCTGGGTTCGATTCCCGGCCCCGGCCTTTCTGCATGGAGTTTGCATGTTCTCCCTGTGCATGCGTGGGTTTTCTCCGGGTTCTCCAGTTTCCTC